>WSYH01003538.1:0-65554 GCA_036426205.1 Ascaphus truei | reverse complement strand
GATTGTTGCTGGCAATCCTGCATACCTACCAGGTTTACTGCCAGCATTAGAAAGAGATATGTACACCAATCTTAGACATGGCTACAGGTGTACTTAATTTTTCACACATGGCTTATCCATTTTGGCTTTATTTTTGTTAAATAAATCATGACGGTGTAATATGTCATGTGTTGTTGTTCTTCTGAGGTTGTATTTACCTAATTTTAAGACCTGCTAAGGAACAGATGATTGTTATTATGTCCTGATATGTAAAGCCATCGAATTCAAAGAGGGTGTACTTTCTTTTTCACACAACTGTACATATATATATATATATATATATATATATATATATATATATATATATAGTGCAGACACCTGTTCCATTAGGCTGCTGGCTCCCAGCTCTGCACATATCTGTGAATAGAAGAACACAAAAGGGGATCTGGAGAACAATAGCCAGTGTAACAAAGACACAGCTGAAGGGACATTGTTTTGTACCACAGAGCTGATTATAAAATCATAAAAAAATATTGTATTAACCCATTCCTTTCCTAACCTTTTTTACTGGTGCATAGGTCAGCAAGGTTTCTCGGTGCAGTTAGCCCTTTCAATGTTACAGGGGTTAAAAATCCATGCAGCTCTGTGCTGAGAAATGTGCTGCAGGTGGTGGAGAAAGGGCCTTACTTCAACAAGGATTTGTAACTAAAAGCAGCCCCGACAGCCGCTTAAGATTAACATAGAACAGGGTGGGCAACTCCAGTCCTCAAGGGCTACCAACAGGTCAGGTTTTCATGATTACCCCGGCTTCAGCACAGGTGTTACAGTTTGAGCCTAAGCCACTGATTGAGCCACTTGTGCTGAAGCAGGGATATCCTGAAAACCTGACCTGTTGGTGGCCTTTGAGGACTGGAATTTCCCACCCCTAACATAGAATAAAGCATTAAATGCTTTTTTTTTTTTTTGGTTGTTGCTTTTTGACTATACTGTATGTAACAGAACAATTTCAGAGACAAATTGTTTTAAGAATCATACATTTGAGAAACTTTTAAAAGAGAAAAGAAGGTATCAAATTAGGGTCAGTGAAACATTGTCTCTTTCTAATGCAGCAAATTGGCAGCATAAAATGTTATGGGTTTCAAATATGGCAGTGAAGAAAATACTCTAAAATATAGGCTAGGTATTTTATTTTTAGGGATTACGGTTTCTAACAAGACATTTAACTAAAAAAACAACAACATTTTATTGTAGCTCTTTAAAAGAAAAGTCACTGTTGTGGTCCTGGCAGGTCTATGTAGTATTAGGGTATTGTGCTGATTAAAGAGGTCCTTTACCAGGCCCACAGAATGTGCTATTTCAGACCACCATACTCAGTGAAGGCTAACTTGCTGCAGTCTGAATGAAGCAAGATTGGCATTAACAATACAATTCCATTTCTGTTCTACTTATAGGACAGAATCCCCAATAATTTTATTGGCGCTTGCCAATCATTGCAGGCACTGACCCTGCCTTGTTCTTATTCCCTAGTGTGCTACAGCCCCCTGCAAAACAGAGAATCTCTGTGTACAAAATAGCTCTTCATTCGTTATGACTAAAGATGTGCAAAAATTGTAAGCTTTTTTCCCCCAAATTCAATTCCCTGCAAAATGTTTTTGCCAAGCCTCAAATAGCTAATATTTTCGCCAAATGAGTAAGCTTGTAGCAAGATATTGGGCAGCCAGTGAGCGAAACATGGTGTGTGCACCCTACTTAAAGTCTCAGCATTAAGCGAATCGATGAATTGTAGATACTTTTGCAAATTGCCATTAATGATTGACAAATTGTCTGCGAACCCTGACTGAGCCGCTTCTTTTTTCAAAACGAAAAATAGGCAAAATTCACATGGTTCGGGATCTCATGCGAAAAGGTTTGCACATGGGCAGTTTTTATTGTTGGTTGGAGGCCAACTTGAGTAGGAAAGCACAATTAGCAATGAAATTTGAGCAGGATCTGTTATATTTGCTATAATAAAGGAGAATTTTGCACTAGTAGTGTTTCAGCAATTTCATTATCAAAAAAGAAGAGCTTTTCACTCAAATGCATCAGCATTGTAAACCCAAATACAATAAAGTATCATAACATTTTCATTCCAGTCCTTATTTTCCAATGAATCCCAGTGCATTCTGGGCTCGACGCTTCTGAATTCTAGAACGTTGAGAAGTACAGATGTAGCAGGCGTTATTCCATGGGGTAATATATGGGGAAGGAGGCCTCAGGCCTCGTTTCAGTAGCAGGTGTTAGTCTGAGGTAAATTAGAGGGGTTACACAAGTGTAACTTCAAGAGTGTGATGGCAAATCCACATACTAAGATATAGATGTAGCAAACCTTATTGTTTTTAGCACTTGTCAAGCCACGGGATCGCGACTCCCTCAGCACTGGAGGGTGCAATAATGTCCACTACATCTGTAGGACTGGACTACAATTTTTATAATTAGATGTAGGTAACAAGGAAACAAATACCGCTGTGCTAGTGTATTATAATACGAAAAGCATACAAATCCGCTAATTGATATTTTCTTTACCAGTGAATTTAGTTTTTCTGTGCTATTGTTTATTCTGGGCATTTACTCCCCCTATCCTGCTGGAGGGGACATACCACAATGCATTGCAGAGGGGTTTTACAGGCTTCTCCGGTAGCATACAAGTGCTAAAGGTGATACTTGCATCTTTTTTTTTTGCATTATGATGAAACATGAACATGACACTGCAGATGTAAAACTGCTTTCACCTTTGTCTGCTGTGCAACATATGTTACGCTATAGCTTTCCCATTCTACTCAGCTATATTGAGGTGACACAGACAGAAACACAACATAATAAACACATTGAAGATCTGCCCCTTGAGATGTTGTACACGCTGGATATTTGTGAAACAGAAGAATACGATGATGAGTGGCACCTTTGAGCACGTACTGCAGCGGTCACTCCCAGGCGCGCCAGAATTTAATCCTTCAATTTGTTGTAGTCACTGGCTTGTGCCGGTTCTAGGTCATAGTAGGCCTTTTGATGTTCTCCACCCAGGAACGGAGCCAGCATGCTTCCCCACTCAGCTGCCAACCATCCCTCTCTTTCTGCTGTGTGCTCAAACGCTAGAAGGTACGCCTCAACATCATCTGTCGCAGTCATCTTTTGAAGACAATGACTGACCTGAATCGCCTTGGGTCCTTGGTATCTTCTATCAGGGTCCTCGCTCAGCCTCTCAGACACAGTCTGGATCTCCTGTTGCAGTTTACAGATGGCACTTTGCTGTTCCTCACAGGTCACTCTAAGTGCCTCAGCTAGTATCCTGTTAGTTTCTTGCTGTGCAGTTAGTCTGCTGCTGTGTAGAGTTAGTCTGCTGCTGTACAGCGGTAGCCTGCTGCTGTAAAGAGGCAGACTGGATCAATGTCTTGATAACTTCCTCCATGAGGAGTTTGGAGTAGCTTTATACCCTCAGGCATATGATGTGGGTGAAAAAAGTTGAATACTTCCGTGGTTCACAGCACCTTCCACAGCCAACGTATGTATATAAAAAAACTTTATTAACAACCAGCAACAAACATCAGCATGATCACTCTGACGCGTTTTTCCAGACATGGACTTTTTCTAAGAGTTTTGTCTATGCAAAATGTCCATCTTCATATAGGGGGTGACCCAGATCAGCCACCAATCATCTCTCGGGTAAACCTTAAACCCCACCTACATATAATTAATTGGATGATTGGCTACAACACGTTAAACCCCACCTACATATAATTAATTGGATGATTGGCTACAACACGTCACTCCCTACATGAGTGGACATACAAAAAATACAAAAATTACATACATTATTAAACAATATTAAAAAGCAGCATAAATGATGCTAAGTAAAGTTAAAAACATACAAAGCTCAATGTTATCATTATCACTGATATCGCAGATATCTGAACCCGGCACATTTGTAATATGAAATTGACTTCTGGATGAAAAAACTTTTTTAAGGATAGTTTACGTGTAAAACGTTGGAGATCAATGATCATCTGGAATAGATGGAAGTCCTGGACCGGGGCAAAACCCAATCCTTTATTAAGTAATGACAGCTGTGAATGGGATAGTTCTATTCCTGAGAGATTAATAACATTGTTTACACACTCATCTACGTGTATTTTTTCCTTTTCGTTCTCCCGCGTGTTTCTACGTTTTCTCCGCGATCGTCTGGTTCGCGGCGTGATCTTGTTCCTGTTGATAAAAAAGAAGAAGAGGAGGGTGCCTGTTCTTGAGTTTTAGCTCTGGCCCCTGTAGATATAATGAAGGACCTACTGTCACTCCTTGACCTCTCCTGGTTATCCCGTATACTTTCGGTGGAGCCTTCAAAGGATACAGAGTGTGATCTCAATTCGCATTCTGAATAATCTGACTCTGCACCTGACATATCAGTAGATCTCCCTTTTAGAATAGATTTATTCGAATTATTTTTGGACCACCCTTTTTGTTGAGTTTTTGACCCTCTTGGTATATTGGGTCCTGTATGATGTGGGTGACTGCGTTCTCCACCATATGTTACAAAATACCCTTTTTGGCTGAAGGGTTTTTGTCTGGGATCCTTAAAACCCACTTTCTTTTAGGGTAAGCCGCAACACAGGACAGATCCAGCTTCTTTACTCCCCCTATCCTTCTGGAGGGGACTTACCACTATGCATTGAAGAGGCTTGTCCGGTAGCAAACAAGTGCTAAAAGTGATACTTGCATCTTTTTTTTTTTAGCGTTATGAGGAAACATGAACATGACACTGCGGATGTAAAACTGCTTTCACCTTTGTCTGCTGTGCAACATGTGTTACTGTAACAGGGGAGTTATCCCTGTTCAGGTAACGTGCCTCTAATCCAGCAGTGTGGTGGTTAACTGCTGGTAGTCAATTAACAAACACCACCTGCCTGATTAGATTGCTTAGAAAAGTCTGTCTTTTGAGACAGGAATGGAGACTGTGCCTGAAGTCTCACAACTTGTGAGACTGAATATGGGGACATTTGTTTTGAGCCTGCAAGAAGAAACAGCAGTGCTGCTTTCAAGACACAGGGGAAACTTCTAAACCTGAATGCTGACAAACTTAAGGAAAAGGAATTACTGAGCTGTGTAAAAGGTATCCCAAAGTGTGAAGAGTGAATGTCATAATATCCAAAGTTGAGACTGAACTCAAGCAAAAACCCACATTATTTGGCTGAAGCAGAGAGATTGCACCTAGCAAGTAAATGGTGTAAAGCAAACAGAAGTTTTTACCTAGCAACTGCACATCCAGCATACCTAATGAGAGATTAACCTAGCAAGTAAATGGTGTAAAGCAAATAGAAGTTTTTACCTAGCAACTGCACATCCAGTATACCTAAAGAGAGAGAATGCATGAACAGTACTGCTGATATTGTAAAACTTACCCAAGAAAAAGAAAAAAGTCTACAGAGATGCCTGTGAGAGCCACGACCTCTACAAGCAAAATATGCCCACCTGTAAGACTACCACAATTGGTTCTAGCAAATACAGTGGCAACAGCTGCAATAGCGCCTCCTGAGGTCAGGAAGAAAACTACACCTGAGAGCCCCAAAATGGAGGACAAGATGCAGCGTTCCTGTAATGAACCCTACCCCACGGAAGAGTGGCCCTTCCAAGCCAATAAGGAGGAAGACATCTCTTACGGGGAACCCGAACCGAGTCACACCCACAAAACACCCCAAGAATGGTGGGGGTGCCTGAACTCGGCACAAACAGAAAAGACCGCTCTCTATGATGACGAATAAGGTCGACAAGAGAAAGAGCGGGAGCAGCAGATCACCCAATGTTTCTGTCAGCTAAAGCAACTGCAAGAAAAGCCTGGCATATGTAATGAAGCTGCTGAAGTATCAAATAAAGAAGGAGACCCCAGTATTCCTGAAGGGACGGAGTCATCCAAAACAAAAAGGCGGAAAAAGAAAAGCGGTTCTTCACTTACCATGCAAGGAACAGACACGTCCGCAGATCCTGTGGAGGAAAAGGGTGACCGAGATGCCCTGCAGCCTAGAGAAAATGGAGAATTTGTCCCGCGGTTAACCGAATATCCAGAGGGCCCAAGGCAGAAGTCGTGTACCCCAAAGAAGTGTCTGTCCGGTGCCAACAGTGAGGAACCCTCAACCAACCATCCCAGGGAAGTGGAGTCGGAACCAGTGAGTGACGATCCCTTGACCAACCCTGAAGATGCCCTGAAAAATGCCAGGCATGACTGTGATATGCTCCGTGAACAATTGAAACAAAATAAAGATGGTTACACAGAACTACAGAAAAATAACGTGAGGCTACAGAAAGATGTGCTCACAATTTACTCTTTAGCCAGGACAGAATTGGACGATCTCAAGACTGAGCTAGATACTGCAAACACTACTATTTCCGCCATGGATGAAAAGCAGAGCCAATCTGATAAAATGATGGCTAAGCTGAAGCGGAAATATGAGGAGGCACTAAAGCAGATGACAGTCTTTCAGCAAGAGGTTCACACTCTTCGCGTAGAGCTGAATGCCTCACAACAGGAGGTCAACAGTGTCCGGACAGAGGTGGACGTATCTCAGAAAGAGGTTCAGGCACTCCGCAGAGCACTGGATGCCTCACATCATGAGACCAACAGCTGCCGCACAGACCTGGAAGTTTCCAGAAAGGAACTACACAGTCTCGCTGAGGAGCTGGACAAATCTAAAAAAACAATTGTCAATCTTAAGACAGATCTCAAAGTCTCTCAGAAGGAGCTTCAGACCCTCAACCTAGAGAAGGAGGACTCACGCCAGGAGACTGTCATTCTCAAAGCAGATGTGCGTAAATGGAAGGAGGACTGCAAGGAGTCCCTGAATAGTACAGAGACTAAAAAAGGAGAACATTTAAGATTAAAAAGAGAACTTAAAACTGGAAGAAGAAAATTTTCATTTGACAGACGAAGTCAAGGAAAAGAATGAAAAGCTACACGAGCTTAAGGAAATAAATAGACTGTTGGAAGGTGAGAAGTTTGAAGCAGAGCACCGACTGCAGAACCAACTGCAAGGTCTGCGTATGCACCTCCAGATGTCCGAGGAAAAGCAGCGAATTCTGCAGGAAGACAATCTGCAGGCTGTTAAAGAAATACAAGTGCTGCAGGAACGTCTGATTACCCAGTATGTCCCCGCAAAGCAGCATGAGAAACTGAAGGCTACCCTGAGCATCACCAAAGCATCGCTAAAGGCCAAGCTTAGAACCCAGGTGACTCGGCACAAAAGGGAGCACAAGAAGGTCCAGAAACTGAAACACGTAACTGTGGCCCAAGCAAAGAAGTTCATAGTGCTTCACAATGCAATAAAAATGTGCAAGCAAGTTCAGAAAAAGTAAAGCATGCAGATAAATTCCCTGAGAAGAGACTTGCAAGACGCACTCAAAAAACAGGGATCTCTCGCGGATGAGATTACAGTTCTACAAGGACAAGTATTGACCCTGACTAAGCGTCAGTATCCCACAGCCACAAAATCCCAAGAAGACAAGGGTGCAGTGAGAGCTGGGAATACCGCTCGTCTGAAAGACAAGGTTGCAAAATTTGAACCACCTAAACAAGCACTAGCAAAACCTTCAGCCACCCAACAGGCAATAAAAGAAGGTACACGTGCTGAATCAAAACCAGAAGAATCCTTAGCTGATGAAGCTGAAAAGATGGGACATTCTCTGGAAGTGGGTGTGGAATTGCAACTTAATCCCAAAGAGGCTGAACTAGCAACCCCATTGAGTGGGAAAATGGCAGAGAGACAGCTTCAAGAGCAGAAAACTCAAAGGGCTGTTTTTAAACACTCTGCAACTGCTGCCATACAGTCTGCCTACAATAAGATAAGCACCCGACACGAGGGAAATCTCATGACCGCGCACGTAGCAAAAAGACTTTACTTAGAAAAAGTCCTCCTCGAGCGACTGAGGAGTGCTGATCTCAAGCACCTTTGGGAGGAGACAAGAATAAACTGGAGAAAGGGCTCCAATCCCAGCAGGACTGAGGGTTCTCTTCCTCCATCCACTCTCATTCAAGTCACAGAGATATCTAGAATGAGAGTGGAAGGATGGGCTTTGACCGTGGCAAGCCCGAGCTTCCCACAAACAGGGGAGGTATGTAACAGGGGAGTTATCCTTGTTCAGGTAACGTGCCTCTAATCCAGCAGTGTGGTGGTTAACTGCTGGTAGTCAATTAACAAACACCACCTGCCTGATTAGATTGCTTAGAAAAGCCTGTCTTTTGAGACAGGAAGGGAGATTGTGCCTGAAGTCTCACAACTTGTGAGACTGAATATGGGGACATTTGTTTTGAGCCTGCAAGAAGAAACAGCAGTGCTGCTTTCAAGACACTGGGGAAACTTCTAAACCTGAATGCTGACAAACCTTGAGGAAAAGGGAGCAACCAGGGACAGAGAAGATTTTCCCTCCAAACCACTACAAACAGATAAGACTTTCATTTATAAGACTTTTTACATCTGTTCATTTCATGTATGTTTGGGGCTGGGAGACATGCTTATCTAAAGGGAGTTGTGGACTGCATAGTATTTCACTAGAAATACTCCCAAGTGAATAGACGCTTTGTTTACCCCTTGTTGGGATGGTTTCCTAATGTTAAGGAAACAGGCGCAATAAAAGCCTTATTTAATTTCACCATAGCCAGTCTCCCTTGCATACCTCTGTGAGCGTCCGCCTACAGTTACGCTATAGCTTTCCCATTCTACTCAGCTACATTACATTGAGGTGACACAGACAGAAACACAAAATAATAAACACATTCAAGATCTGCCCCTTGAGATGTTGTACGCGCTGGACGAAGGTCCCTGTGAGGACCACAATTTTGGTACTTTGTATGGACTTCTAAATACACTTTTTTTCTTGCTACTTAACAGCGTGGTGCTGCATTTTCATCCAGTATGATTATATATATGTATGTGTATGTGTATGTATGTATGTATGTAGAGATATCTGTACCGTGTTAGCCGAGCTTAATAATCAAAAACGAATAGACAAAACCATTCTGTGGCTAACAAAATGCTTTTATTTGTGCGAGCTTTTGAGATACACTGATCTCTTCTTCCGGCAGTGATACAATGAATAAAGCAAGAAAGGTTTGTACTTAAAAACAGTGCATCCTGGAATGTATCTGTGACTGAAGTCTCCCTCCCCCTGTGCAGTATGCGATTTATGACTTAAGGTGTTAAATGGTCCCTGAATGTTAGTGATGTAAGAGTAGGTGTGTATGTGTGTGTATGTTTGTAAATATAAATGGGTGCTTTATAAATTTATATTTACACACAAACACATACACACATACTCTTACATTACATTAAACAAGATAAATAAAAGAATCAAAATAAATCCTTGCTCTATCTGAGCACTAACTAGACAGAAGTTCTCTAGCTATCTTTGGGTTGCTTCCCCACTTACCAAACAATATAAACGTAGGTATTGCAAACAAAATAGCTGCAGACAAGTGTCTGTTTGTAGCATCCAGTTCCATTAGCTGGAATAGGGGAGAGGGGAAGAACTGGCCCAGCCTGGCCTATTTAAATCCTGTAAATTAGGCTCAGGTGATCTGCAACTGGCTTCACCTGCAGAACTCCCCCTGCAAGACCTGGCCTGGAGCAGGATTCTCCACTTACTTGAAATCCTTAGTAGGGACAGGTAGAATTTGCTTAAGCAGGCCTTATATACCTTCCATCCACTATCTCTCTCGAGAAAAAATAAATAAAAAAGAGGCAGCACTCTGTAGTAATCAAAAAATTGGTATATTGAATATAAAAAGGCACATACAGACTCAACATCTCAGTCCTCATATAACATATGATCTAAAAAAACTGGACCAATAATGTACCATTGCATTTACTCACAGCGCTGAGCATAGATAAGCCTTGTGCACTTACTTTAATGGCTATGTATTCTGAATATCCACTAACATATGTGTAACCCATATCCCCCCCCCCCCCAGTCGCAGATTTGACCTCTAGGGTGTAGTGAGGGCTGGCTACATGTATGTTGGTGGTGCATACCTGTGAGGAACAGGAGGGTCTGAGTCTCCCGCGTTGGTATTGGGGATAACAGGGACAGGCTTCTGGGGTATATGCCTCCATCTTCTTAGCAACGGTGCAGCGCCTCAATCTCTATAAGCCCCAGGGATATGAGTTGGGACCCTTACAGAGAATTCCCTCTCAGGGAAGAGAGATCCCAATCTCACACAGTCTTGGTATAAAAGCAGCAATGTCTTTATTGTCCTTGTAACAGCGGTACAGCACACAGCAGCAGCACAGTGCAACAGCAGCCCACAGTGTACAGGTGTTTTCCTCCTTCTCCTTTCCTCCAGAAGTACACCCTCAGGATGGGCTGTCTGGAGCTCCAATACTCCACACCTTCCACCCCAAGGTATAGGCCCTCAGGGTGAGGCTAACTCTCCCCTCACCCTCTGCAGGGTTAGGGGCATTGGTCCACTGCACTATTGTGCTATCAGCTCTACTCAAGGTGGCTGATTCTCTCCTCTGAGTGGCATGCTTCAAGCTCAGGCTCTGCTTCAGCACACCTAACCTCTCTCCAACTCTCTCTGCTCCCAGGACAGATCTCAACTAACTTGTCACTTACAGGAACAGCCCACTAAATAGAGACAGCCCTGCCCCTCATGATGTCAGCAGGCCCCTCCCCTGTGTCTCTGGCCAGCACACAGAGTCAGGTGCCTACCTCCACCAATCACGGCAGGGCTTGAAGCTGGGGAACCCCATGATAACTACTGGCGGCCTGCCCTTAACAGGACTTACACCAGTAGGAGAAAGATATATAGCCCCCATTTCTTACCGGGGCTACATATGATTGTAAACTCTTCAGGTTGGAGATTTCTTGATGTCAGGAGGTCTTCATTTAATCCCTCAGTCCCTTAATGACCCTACCCCAAACCTATAAGACACAGACTCCAAAGTTGGTGCAAAATGGCCATAGCTTTTACTATAAACATATTAAAAATACCAGCAAGTGTCAGATTGCACCCATACATGTTTTAATTCACTTGAGTCTTATAAAAGCCCAAGCCCACAAGCCGTACCAGCCTAGCAGGAGATATATAACAACCAGTTAACCCGGAATGACCTCACTAGACCGTCCTCTCTAGCCACAGCCCAGCAACGTCTTCCCCACCTTATTTCCAACGGGATCACTGATCCATCCTTCCCCTGTGCAATCTGGACACCACCCCACCGCCAGCTGAAACAAATAACTAGAACCACCCATTATATTCTCGTTTTCTTCCTTACATTCTTTTTTATGGTTCTCTTTTGATTTTTTTATATAATAAAGATACAATCATAACCGAAATAATTGAGTACAACATGCACACTTACAGCCAAATACAAATAACAAGGGCAGGAGGGAGGGATCCTTGTGGCCACCAAAGCCAAAGAGGGTGAGTATTTCCTCCCTTGCCTACTTATACCCCTTCCCAAGCTCCTCCACTTTCTGACAACCACAGTTCCTTAACCCTTGCTAGCCTTTCCCTATGGGCCTGAGGCATATTGGGAACTACTTTCTGCTTATGTTTATGTAGCTCCCTTTGCATATGACTATGGCAACTATGCGGGTGACTAAGCGTGCTGCTGTACCTGTTCCTCGCAGGAGGCCTAAGCATCCGCCTCTGGGAGCCTGGGGTGAGCTCTTTCTCCTTGCGTGCAGTGCCTCCATCTGGGAGGGATCCCAGCATTGGCAGGATGACCCTTCACAGGAACCAATCACAGTAATTAATAATATACACACCAGGTATATAACTAATGTTTACTGAACACACATACAATAATAATAATATGTGTAACCCCCAGTGTACACCCAATACCCCAACATGTGATGGTTCCCCCAATGAGGGTGCAGTGACATAAATTCCCCTGCTATCCTTCCTAGCATGTCCCACCCAAATTTGAGGTAGCGCTACCCCTGTGAACCGTTGGTGCACGTGTATACCTTCCTGGGCACTCCTGTACCCAGGTGCAGCTGTCGTATAAGGAACAGTCAGGTCCCAAGCTGCAGGGCCTGCGACACCAATCCCCTCACTCCTTAGGGTCCTGATCCTCCTCACAAGGTGAGCTCCAGCAGGAGAGTCTCACCTGAATGTCTATGAATCCTGTGACCTGGTCGCAGGCCACCACGTAGCCGTCCTGTCACCGTTGCAACAATATCATATAAAGAGAAGAGTCCCTATCTTGGGCCTTCCCTACAATACTCCTCTTAGGGTGACTCAGAGCCTAGCTGGGGCCTAAGGGGCAAGCCTAGGCCTAGTCCAGGGGCACTGCTCCCTGGACACTACCTGTTCTCTTGCCCCCCTCTGTCCGACTGACCTCTTGGACATGTAATCCCGCTGCAGTGTATGCAGAGCCAAACCTAAAATGGCCGCTGCACTACCTGACTGTGCATGTCCGCCTCGCCGTTCTGCGCATGTGCAACACACAAAATGGCCGCCCCCCACGCTCCCCATCGCGCGGAGCTCCGGCCAACCAGTTGCAAGCTCCCCTGCACCTGAGGCAGAGTTGGGGGACTCGGCTACATCTAATTATAACCAATGCTCTGCCCTGGTTCCCCCTTCCTTCACACATTACCTTGTCTGCATGTGTATGCATAGCACGGGCTACATAATTACATGTGTAAGACAAGCCTTTCTCTTTAGCCTGTGTCCCTCTTGTACCAATAATATGAAGTATAAAACTCTATTGTAAATGGTAATCATAAACACAACTTTTAATAAAGTGTTTCATAACTGCAAGGTGTCATCACATGAAGTGCACACTTATAACAAAAATTTACTTTTTCACGGTGGGAAGTGAGGGGGCAGAAGATGATCCCTGCGACTGTTTGATATTTTTTATGAAGACGTTTTAATCTTCCACGCCCATCCCTAGCACAGGTTTTGTTGTATGTACATGCATTTACATGATCTGAAGTGGTCTAGAGCCAAAACGTTCTAACATTTCCAGTTTATTCACACATACATTACAGAATTCTACTCCAGCGAGAATGAATAGGAGGACTTGGATAAATGACGAACAATTAGAGAGGGATTTGTGCGAGTACGTTTTATCAGGAATAACTGCGGAGCCTGCAAAATACAACAGCCTTCTTTTATACTGTAGGATATTGTAAGTCTTGCAGGCATTTGATAAGTTCAATGATGTTACTGATTAGGCCCCAGACGGTGTAAACAACATTTGGTTCATATGGCAACATACTGTAGGAAAAACAAAACAAGAACTACAATATAAAAATACTTTATAATAAATATTTTAATTGGTTCTTTCTATTCCTTATTCATGCTAGCCTACATGCCTGGTTATAAGCCCTTTCAACCAATATAGGGGAAATGTGTATACATAGGGGCTTACTGTACAGTATGTACTGTACTAATCATCGCATACAGCTTTTTTAGCACAAAATTGGCGCACGGAAAATCGTTGTCATTTGAAATTGGTCTTGTGTGCGTTCATGTGCTAATCTTAAATATCTCCATCTGGAACAGTTGAATCAAAAAATATTTGATTACATTTCTTTGGTGCACAGAAATGGACTGTGCTATGCGAACCGATGTATGCATTCATAAACCATTTCTGTGCACCAAAAAACAAAGAGAATGTGCTTTAAAAAAAAAGTGTTATTCTTGGCTTAAACTTAAAAAAAAAATTAATAGTGTTACCGCAGTATGACGTTGCTACTAACCCACAAATGTATTTGACACAGCATGGATGTTTCATTAGATAGGTTAGAATTTTTTTAAATATTTTCGCAATATGGCTTTTGTAAATAATGTTATGTTAATAATTTATATTTTCTATTGATAATTATAAATGTAAAAAAGACACATAAACCTGTGTTCATTTAACTTCTACCAATCAGGTATTCAACATGACGCTTCAAAAATAACGTGAAACAACAGATGACATATTATATGTATGGTCTTCATCCATTTTACGAAGGTTTGTATAACTTTTTTTGATGCAGAACAAAATGTTAAATATAATCTTAGTACATAGGCCTCATAGTGTATATACGCAAAATTACCGTATTGGCCTGAATATAGTGCTATGGTTTTTTCCTAAATACGGTATGTCCTTCCGAAAACTGTACTTGTATTAAATGCGCAGCCTAACACCTTTTATTTTTCATGTAGAACAACTTCAAAACTGTAGGGGTCGTATTATGTGCGGGGTCGCACTATATTCGGGCCAATACGGTACAATACGGTATATGAATATGAAAAAAATATATATATATATAAAGTCAAGAGCGGGGAACTTGTGGTGAATTTAATATAGTGTAGCTCAACGTTTCTTGAGAAAGGCCCACGTATGAGCCGAAACGTTGTGCTATTAAATTCACCTTTGTCGCTGATTGGAGTGCCTGTCTTTCCTTGTTCATTGTGTGTGTATATATATATACAGTACTATATATATAATATATATATATTATAATTATATATATAATATATATATAATATATATATATACAAACGTATATAATATATATAAAGCAGAAATAGCCATGTTGTCCAGTTCGATAATGCAGAATAAATGAGGTTTCAGTATTCGGTGATACCTTTTTTATTGGACTAACAATTTATGTCATAGGACAAGCTTTCGACAGTTATCCGACCTGAAGAAGAGAGGATAACTCTTGAAGCTTGTCCATGACATAAAATGTTAGTCCATAAAAAGGTATCACCGAATACTGAAGAACTCATTTATTCTGCATAATATATATATATATATATATATATATTATATAATATAATATAGATATATAATATCTTATATATATATACATGTAGAGGTATCAGTACCGTGTTAGCCGAGCTTCAATAATCAAAAAATAAATAGATGATACCGTTCTGTGGCTAACGAAATGCTTTTATTTGTGCGAGCTTTCGAGATACACTGATCTCTTCTTCCGGCGATGTTACAATGAATGAAGCAAGGATTACTTAAAAACAGTGTCTCTTGGAATGTTATCTGTGCTGGTCCTTCCCCCGATGTGGATGTGTTTTATGGCTAGAGGTGTCAAAGGGTTACTGAAAGCAAGTGAAGAAAGAGTGTGTATGTGTATCAGTGTGAATAAGAATGAATGGAGAGCCCACAGTATAAACAGTGCTCCACACAAGGTGTGTGTGGAGTGAGAGGGGATATACTTCACTTGCTTTCAGTAACCCTTTGACACCTCTAGCCATAAAACACATCCACATCGGGGGAAGGACCAGCACAGATAACATTCCAAGAGACACTATTTTTAAGTAATCCTTGCTTCATTCATTGTAACATCGCCGGAAGAAGAGATCAGTGTATCTCGAAAGCTCGCACAAATAAAAGCATTTCGTTAGCCACAGAACGGTATCATCTATTTATTTTTTGATTATATATATATATATATATATATATATATATATAAAGAAAGAAACAATTTTCAGCTTGCACTCAAAGTACTAAAAAACATCAACAGGTGCCAGTCTCTAATAATAATAATAATAATAATAATAATAATAGAACAACATTATCATTCTCACGTCCGGTAAAGGAAGACTGCACTCAGATCAGTATATGCAAAAAAAAGTCTGTATTAGGCATCAATAAAAAATGAATAGGTCGCCCAATCCGACGTTTTGGTTCCGGAGTGGAACCTTTCTCAAGGGGGGTGCAAAGACAAACTGACATACAGACATATATATACCCTCACCACATGTGACAAACACACCTGTGCTCAATTACCTGTTGACTGCTAAACCCATAGGAGTACGACATCCGGTGCTCAGGCTGTATAGCCGCCATCTTGGAGGGGGGGTTCTGATGAGGCTAAGATCTAACTAGCCAAGTGTACCGCACTCATGCGCCTCACCCAATATGGCGACCACGCATGCGCAATGTGCAACAATGCACGGCAAACCCCTAAACCCCTATGAGAGTGAAATAGTAACCTCAAAGTACAAAGTACACTCACCCAGGGCACCTATCCGCTACCACATCAGCTGGTTCCTCTATCCAGTACACGGGTAACCATCCATGTGTACCCCTGAGTACGATCGGGACCGCCATACTAACGCGCATGCGCAGAACCAAACATTAATGGTCACCATGGCAACCACATTACCCCTCAGGAGTGACACTATCTATTAACCCTGCGTACTCCCAGAAGCGTCCATGACGCCATGGTGACAGGCCTAAAGTGTCTATTAATGCACAGAATGTATTACAACCAGATATACAGGGAAATATGTAAAGACCAACTAATGTACCTACACAAGCGCACACTACCAAGTTATTAATTATGAAACATAATTAAAACATACCGTGACAGATAAAATAAAAACCATATGGAAAACAATCATTCTAGTACATAAGGGATTAGGGAGTGTGAACACAAAAAAGGGACATAAATACATCCATACATATCAAGAAATCCTTAACAAACATACTGTGTCTAATAGATATATACAAGCAAATAAATTAACATCTTTTGTCCCAGAGACAAATGTTACAGAGAAGCCAAGATATTAAAGAAAAGGTTGGATGACTATGCAGATGGTAAATATAGCTCCCGGACACTATGCATTCACTGGACATGCAGCAGCAGGGCGATATACTTATATGACCCAGAGATAGTTATAAGAAGCACCCCAGATTAAGGTCCTCATTGAGACCCTTAGGGATCTAGGATCTAGGAGTATAGCATTGCCTTTCTGTGTTGTGTATTTTCTATAGCTGTAAGGATCTTTTTTTCATATTATTATTTTGCTTGAGTGCTTTTAGTGGGACACTTTTTCCTTTTTCTTTTTTCAGTATTCATATTATTGTCCCCAGCACCGTCATTTAGCTGCTACTCTCTACCTGGTTTGCATTACATGATAGATTTTTGATTTAAGCAATTCAGTGTTATTTTTCAGTTAGTTGCAGGTTCAAAATTTTTGTTGTTTTTATATATACACATATATATACACATATATATATATATATATATATATATCATATATATATTATATATATATATATATATATATATACACACCACCCAGTGGTTGACAAATCACCAAAAAATCTACTCACAAAAAAATCTACTCCCACCTAGTACCAAACGTGTGCTGCTTGGGCCAATATTTACTCGCCCGGGGTTAAAATCCACTGCCCGGGGCGAGCAAATGTATAGGTTTGTCGAACACTGTATAATATATATATGTATATATACATGTAGAGGTATCAGTACCGTGTTAGCCGACTCTTCAATAATCAAAAAATAAATAGATGATACCGTTCTGTGGCTAAATAAAGCATTCGTTAGCCACAGAACGGTATCATCTATTTATTTTTGATTATGTATATATATATATATATATATATATATAATATAATATTATATATATATATATATAATATATATATATATCTCTGGCGCTTTTAGAGGATAAATACAGTGTTAACACTAAGGATGAGAATTTTGTATGTGGGGAATTTGTCTTTGAAGGAACTCGTTCGTTAACAGTTTACAGAGGGGGGCCAGCAATACACAAGAAATGGAAACTACAGCATATAGGAAAATCCTTGCAGCATTCAGCAAACAATATGCCATCATCTTCCTTAAGGATATAAGAGAGACTGATGCAGATATACAGTACAAACATGTACTTATGTATCTGTCATCATGTAAGCTTCATAGACTCCTCATCACATTCTCCCGTGTAATGTCTAGTAGAGCTATTGTTTTTAAAGCTGAGCATTAACCCTTATTGGGTTACATAGTGACCTCAGAACCTTATTGCATTTAATAGAAATCCCAAATTCCCAAATGAGTAATATTTAGAAACATGAATGTTTTTCTAGAAAAGTTAAATGTTATTAAAGGTAGGACCACACCTTTAAAAAAAAAAAACAAGTGTTAGATGTTTAATGAAAGGAGTTTTTTGAGAACAACCTAACTCCTGAAAGAACTAACTTGTGTATTAATAAGGAATTTCTAATTGTTGTGCAAGTTTGCTCTTTTTTTTTAATTGAGTAGAAAGTCAATTAATTTATCCTGTTGTTCATTTGATATTTTTTTTAAAGTATACTACAGTGGCGGCCGCCTTCATTCTCCTGCGGCCGCCACCGCAATGTGGGGGCAATGTGTGGGCAGACGGCGGCTGGTTTTGTTTTTTTCCTGGCACGTGCCGCGCGTCACTGTGGAGCTGGTCACACGTGCCAGGGTTCCCCGGCATCCCCGAAGGCTGAAGGGGTAAGCAGGGGTAAGGGGAAGCTACGCAAAGCTGCGCAAAGCAGAGGAGCAGCCAGGGGGAGCAGCCAGGGGGTCGAAGGGGAGGGGAACAGCAACGAAGATGCGCATGCGGGAGGGGAAGATGCGGCTGGAGCGCGGCCAAGTTTGGCGCCAGCCGGGCACCAGCCGAAAAAAGCCCCGGACAATTACGGGCAAATGTTAGACTCCAGCTGGCCGCAGCAGTATTAAACTTTTGTTTGTTTTTTATAATTAGAAAGGCAATCAACAGACAATGACATATCAATTGGAAGTCTAATAGCCTCTTAATTGCACAATAACTATTTAAATGAACTGAACTGCAGAGCTAGCACTCTTGATTAGCCCTGACGAAGTGCTCAGACATTACATGAAAGGCCTTGGACACCAGACATCACCACCACAGAGGTTAAAAAACGAGCGCCAAACAGAGAAAGGGAGAGAGAAACAGGAGAGAACCAGCGGGTAAGAGAACGCGGGAATTTACCAGAGTGGCATCCGGGACGCCCCCATGGAGACCCCCAGACCTCACATCTCTCAGACGTTGGAACCGCACAAACCGTTCTAGTCACCCACTTTTTCAACTAAATAATGTTTTGCAGCGTCAAAAAAGAGGACAGAATTGTAAGTTAGTTAAAAAATGTATAAGTTGTAGATCGGATTGTCTTTTCAAGACGCAGTGAACGCTCGAAATGGGACATTTGATTGTGACCATTTCGCTGCGACCAAATGACTGGCGGTGATCAGCCACAGACGGACTCTCTGCTGTAGCCAATCTGCCGCTGGAACCCCCGCCGGCCGCTTCTAAAGTAAGTTTTACTGGTTGGGATAGGGGGTCAATTTAAGGGTTTCAGCGGTTAGGGTAAGTGGTTAATTAAAGAGTTTTAGCGGTTAGGGTAGGGTGCTAATTAAAGGAGTTTTAAGGTAAGGGCTTGGGGTAGGAGGTTTTAGGGTAAGGGTTAAACATAGGGACTTACCTTAGTGGCGAGGCGGCCGGCGTGGAAGAATGGCCATGACCTGGTGTCCTAGCTGGGTGTACAGTCTCATTGCCACAGAGGTTCCTGGCCAGCCAGAAATGTTCCTTAGATATGCCTGTATATTTGTATGTATATAATGCTTCCTTTAACAACCAGCTGAAAACATAGTTCCAAAATTAAGATGGGGTAAAAACATAGAATCATGGGGGATGAGAATACTAATGGTACAGAGGAAAGTGTGGATTACATGCAATAATAACACACAAGCTGCAACAATGGATAATATGATATCCAGAACACATCAGCATTGGTCTGCCCGAGTGTATGGTGACAGAAACAGGATCATGTGGTGCTACAGATTCACAGCTAGGTTGTCATTTAAAACCTTCTTCAATATCAGAAAAAAAACAAACAACCTGAGTTTGAGGTAATGGATATTCGTTGTATGAGGAGTGGCAGATTCTGATACCTGTCTTAAGCCTCCTGACAGCATATTTTGACATTGGTGAGTGCAAGGTGCACATAGGGGATGTAACATAAAATGAATTATAGCATTTGAATAGTATGCAAAACATTCACGTTGGTTCAGACTTCAAAAAGGCGGATTTTCTACTGTTTACTGCCTGCAGCCATGATGCAAGCCTGATAAATTACAATGGAATGAATACAGAATGTTCATAGTTAGATCTTTCTGAAACCATATAACACAATAGTTTGCAAAGTTGGTTTACTCCAACAAGACACCTCAGAGGCACCGTCTGTATATGAAACTGTTACGTGATTGAGGGCACGTTAAGGTAAATGAAGGTTATTAATGTCTGAGCAATGTTTTCTACCATTAATATGACTGGAATGGGAGATCATTTAATCAATTGCAAAAAACAACTCGTGGATACAAAAAAGAACCCTTCTCACAAATCTCCTACCTAGTGCAAAAACAACCACGTTCTTTGTACAACTGGAGTTAGTTATAAAGCAAAGAACCCATTATTTTTGAAGTCTTG
Organism: Ascaphus truei; assembly: GCA_036426205.1. NCBI lineage: Eukaryota > Metazoa > Chordata > Amphibia > Anura > Ascaphidae > Ascaphus > Ascaphus truei. The sequence goes on along the minus strand of WSYH01003538.1, from coordinate 45,315 downwards.
TATTGGAAACTGATACCGGTACATGTTTGGCAAAATTAAAAACGACTGGTCAATAGTGGGACATTGAAAAGCCTATATTTACAAAAAATGTCAATGGTAAAATTTAGTATTTGATTCAAAATATTTGATAGGCGACGAAATATAAGAATTTTTAATGATATGTCATTAGGAGGTTTAATACCTGATAATAAAATGATGTAGGTTATGTATACACACATATATATGAACTCACAAAAAAAGCATATCCTGATTACATGCTCATTAAATGATTATGAAATCACAATAGTTAATAAAACAAATATTGACAGGGCCAACCTAGCCAAGAATAGTAAACAGGTTGCATTGTGCAAATATTTTATCCCTCAGCAGACTACAGCTACTGCCCTTGTAAATAACCAGTTAATATTTGGATAACACATAGTAAAACAATCTATATGTAGAGTGATAGTATATGCTTTGCCAAATCTATACAGATAAATAAGTAATTATAAAACCGTCCAACCATATACTGTAAGGAACATGTATAGACATGATTTATTTATGTATTATTTCCTGGCAAAACATTTTATAAATGTAGCCAGGCCCCCTACCTCATGGTCCCCAGCTAGGTGGGGGTTGCTCCGGTAGGGCTTGAGGGCGACCGGCAAGCGGGGTCCGCCATCTCGGGTATCGAGCATGCGCGATAGTAGCCGGCTCATGGGCAGAGAGCCTCGAGATCGCGGTGGCCATCTTTAATGTCAGTGCGTATGCGCGAAACACGGTGCATGTGCAGAAGGGTGATAGTTGTGACGGCCATCTATGGAATAGGACTCCGCAAGGGACTACAGTGGGGCTGCAGATCACATGGGGGAGCACAGCCAATAGGGCTGGGGTATCCCCGGCAAGCAGGAGATACATTTGGCGTGCTGCAGGGACTATGCCAGTCGGGAGCAGGATGCAGAGGAGAGAGGTAGTGTCCCAGGTGCCAGTAGCCCTGGGACTAGGCCAGCTTTACCCTGTAGGCCCCAGCTGATCCCTGACTCTCAGTAGGCACCAGCACATAAGGAAGGCCTTGTCAGTTAAGGACACCCCCTTTATTGTACTGTTAGAGCTGCAGCATCAGCAATCGATGCCACGCGGTGTGCCTGGCCTGTGGTCTGGGACCAGACCCATTTTTTCTCTCACAATCCAGGGGAGCATATAGGGATGAAAAACAACAATACACAACAATCTAAGAGTAGATGGTTTTGAAATATGTGAATAAATTCTGCTGTATTCTTGGCTCTTATGTATAGCCTACTCGCAAGATTCATGTGGTGTTTAGGGCAATATCAATATACTATAATTGGTGTATTCCTCTAGAGTCAGGTAGGGATGTACTTCCACTCAGAACTTCAGCGGAGACGAACAATAATGCGAATTAAAATAAGCATGTAACAGGAGAGACCACCTAGCGCCGTAGCTCACCCCACCGCCTCCGTTGGGCGTCCGTCACTCGTGGTGAATACCTCCGCGTTTAGCTGCTTGCCTTCTGATGGTATGTGAGGGATCAGATCCATCGCGGTTTCTCGGATGGGACGTCACTTCCGGTTTGGCTTCTGTGGTGTACAGTCTATCGGCGGCGCATCTCACCAATGCTCAGTTGTGTTCTGGGCGGTCCAACTCAATGCGTTTCACCAATTAGATTTGCGGCTTCCTCAGGAGTGTACCACCCCACCCTGACATTTACTTTATATACTATGTGCAATTAAGATCTCTTTAATACAAATTGAAAACTCATGTGATCTGTGTTGGATAATAGAAACCCTACAAGAGTCGTTGTAATTACATCATCACTAGGGAAGCACAAAAAGGTGCAGAACCTTGGACTACCTACTAGAGAAAATACAGCATTGATAGTGCTTAACGAGGTGAAATATATTACCTCATTGATATATATACATATGAAATGAAATCCACACCAAGATGATGAACCTAGATTAAAATAGGCGCTAATACATTGTATGAAAAAAATGGGAATAGAGGGTAGAATATAATAATTCATGAGGTACCGATATATAATTGCTACTGGTGTTTAGAGTACAATGATTTGACTAAATGATGTGAGTGCAACCAGAAAATGTAATTACAGTACATACAACCTTTTACATACTGTAAATACATACATATTTCATAATAAGGACATTATACAGTACATAGAAGTACATCAATTGGAATACTCTATTGGAGCATGGCAACTTAGAACATTCAAAATGTAACATCAATAACATATACCATATCAAGGGATGTGTCGCTAACCAGACAGATGGAGGTAAGTATCTCTGGAAGCAGAGGGTCCCTGAGCTGAAATTAATGCGGTTCAGTTCCGGAAACACTCTGCTTCAAACCTGTAATTATTTTTTTTTAAGTTAACCTGTATTGCTGCTAAAGCGTAGGCTACCGACTTCTAAAGACATATTGTATCTGCAATATTAGACAACCCCAAACAAAAGGTTGGATTTACTAGTAATTAAGTAATAGAATTCAAAGATATATTCCCTATATTTTGCTAGATTTTTCTGAAACTTGCAGTTTTGCTGTAACCTTTATAATGCATCTGTCTTAATTAATAACTTTAATGTACACATTTTCTATATATTTACATAGATAGTAATGGTCATATATCTTTCAACTGTGCTTTAGTGGTAAACATCCCACTACTGCACATCTTGCTACTAGTTTCATCAGCTCTGTCAGTAGCTAGAATTTCTTCCCCAATCATTCAGAGTTCAAATCTATCTAATATTCTCCAGAAATCTCCTTGAGCAAATAGGAGTATTGTATAGCGCATAGGAGCAGGGCTCCTCCCAAGTGCATAGGAGCAGAGTTCCTCCAAAGTGCATTGTAGCAGTGTTCCTCCAAAGTGCATAGAAGCAGGGTTCCTCCAAAGCGCATAGGAGCAGGGTTCCTCCAAAGCACATAGGAGCAGGGTTCCTCCAAAGCACATAGGAGCAGAGTTCCTCCAAAGCACATACTGTAGGAGCAGAGTTCCTCTAAAGTGCATAGATGATGGGTTCCTCCAAAGCACATAGGAGATGTTAAACACAAAAAACAAAACTGTGCGCTACTACCTAACTACCTATAAAGTTTAAATGTATAAATATATACAGTGCAGTGACTATACCATCAATTTGGTGATAAAAAATTTATAAAAAATTAAACCACAACTCCCACAGTGAGATATTATACATAAATAAATAAGTGCCACATAACCGTGTTGGGGATAATGGCGTCTGCAGCTTTAAACCAGGGTGGCTCAGCACCCCACACACCTAAGAGAATGGAAACAAAAGAAAACAGCGCACAACGCCAATAGTGAAAGCAAATTCACAATATATTATAGAATTAAAAAGGGGGTAATATAACTGCGTACATGAAAAGTTGGTAAAGGCATGTAGTGTGTATCACACTGTTTACCACTCGGCAGCTGTTAGCTGTAGATTCAGGTGCTTGCTTCCCTCTGCTGCTGCAGCCAGTTGATTCTGGGGCAGGACGTCAGTCTTTTCACTCCCAAGGGATTTCCCTACATGCAGCCAGTGTTCAGCAGCTAGTACTGGGGCTCGGTGAAATCGCTCCTCTTCCTGGCCGATATGAAGCTGCTCCTGTACCTCGGCAGGTGTTCCTCTGCACAGAGGTTAAAACGCAGCTTGCTGGGTGCCCTCAGCGTGCCACGATGCAGCATGGGTGGATTCAATAGGGAAGTTGAAACAGTCTTACATTCTCTCACAAGTGCCCAAAACAGCACACAGGATGAAATAAAACAGGACAGGCCAATACATAGACAAGGCAATGTAAGCAATATAGGCATAGAATGTTACATCCCCTAGTTTCGTAGAATTAACTACTTCTCCTGAAGTAGTTAATTCTACGAAACTAGTTGGATGTAACATTCTATTGCCTTATATCTGCTTACATTGGCCTTTGTCTATGTATTGGCCTGTCCTATTTTTATTTCATCCTGTGTGCTGTTTTGGACACTTGTGAGAGACTTTGTAAGACTGTTCAAACTTCCTATTGAATCCACCACTGCTGCATCGTGGCACGCTGAGGGCACCCCAGCAAGCTGCGTTTTAACCTCTGTGCAGAGGATACACCTGCGAGGTACAGGAGCAGCTTCATATCGGCCAGGAAGCAGGAGCGATTTCACCGAGCCCCAGTACCAGCTGCTGAACCTGGCTGCATGAAGGGAAATCCCCTTGGGAGTGAAAAGACTGACGTCCTGCCCCAGATCAACTGAGCTGCAGCAGCAGGGGAGCAAGCACCTGAATCTACAGCTAACAGCTGCCGAGTGGTAAACAGTGTGATACACACTACATGCCTTTTACCAAACTTTTTCATGTACGCAGTTATATTACACCCCCTTTTTAATTCTATAATATATTGTTGAATTTGCTTCACATAGGAGATGTGTTCACCCAAAGCGCATAGGAGATGGGTTCCTCCAAAGTGCTTAGGAGCAGTATTCCTCCAAAGCGTATATGAGATGTGTTCCTCCAAAGTGCATAGGAGATGGGTTCCTCCAAAGCGCATAGGAGATGAGTTCTTCCAAAGCGGATAGGAGATGGGTTCCTCCAGAGTGCATAAGAGATGGGTTCCTCCAACGTGCATAGGAGCAGGGTCCTCCAAATTGCATTGGAGCAGGGTTCACTCTGTGTATTCACTTTACAAGACTTTGAGATAGATAGAAAGATCGATATTATATGTTATGATTGATATGATGTGCTAGCTAGAAGGGCAAATGAGCAATTTGTGGATCTTTGGGAGATGGTGAAATATGGGTGTCACGAACAGCACACTTGTGAGCACATGACTTATCTATGCAAACAGGGTTAATACATACGGCTACTCTAGCTAACTCACCTTTCTCCTGTGCAACGTACTTTCAATGAGTTAATATATATCCTTTACTTGATTGCAATAATACCCGCTTCCAACACCCAAGAAATATGCAAATAAAATATGTATATATCTGCCAGAGTCCAAGTTCCCGGTTCAATAACGAAAAAAAATATATAGTACACTTAAAACACAAAAATATGTTGTAGCTAAATGTGCTGAAAATGTACTTACGATAGAAAGCGGTCAAACAGTTAATTCGAGCCCAAAGCATTACTTAAAAGGGAATAATAAAAACAAAACAAATATATATATATATATATATATAATATATATATATATTATATATATATATATACACACAATACAGTGCTTATGTTACAGAAAAAGATTATTACAAGAACATACCAGAAAACAGTTACAAAAACTGCTGACCAGTTTCTTAAAATAAAAGGATAACACATAAACAGAAATCCCTAAACAGTACGTTACTTTATGTCATAGGTTTTTCCCAGAGATGTTACTGGCATAGGAAAGATGAGAACACGTGTCTGATCCCAAAACACACCTCTTGTTGAATTCTGATTTTCATATTGCCTTGGTGAGATATATGTACATTTGTTTCCCCCATTGAAACAACACAAGCCCACCCATGCCATCAATCAGCCACTTGGTTGACAGTTTTATAACTTAAAAGAAAACTCCTCTTTGGCGACATTTAAAAGTCGGACTAAATATAGAAACACACTCATAACTTAATTTCTTTATTACTTAGTTAGACGTAAATCAAATCAATAGATGTAGGCGAGTTTGCTTAATGTAACAATACTGCCGACTTGCTCCTAAGTTTGAGCGACAAATAGATATCTGCCCCTTGCCAACTCCTAAACCTCAGGTATTTGGCTTCATTGCATCCATCTCCTTGCAACGAGTACACATATTTAAACGGTATTCTTCAGAATAGATGTCATCACATGATATCCTCATTTTTTTTTTTTGTAAACTTGTTCTTTATTTACGTTTTTTGTTAAGACCAATGGGGAGTGGGGTACAGAACATAAAAAGGGGAGGATGTTACTTTTGAATTACATAGCTTTGTATCAGGTCTATAACATCGTTTAGTGGGGAGATAGTAATGACTGTTGGGGCAAAGTATAAAATAACTAGTACAATAATTTAACTTAAAAAGACTGGGAGAGGGAAAAGGAAAAGACAAAAAAAGAATGTAATTACTTTAGCAACAGTTTCCACTTGTCGGTGTACCATAACAGTAATACTACCATAACAGTTTATAAGCACACGTACCTTTGTGGACTATTGAGTACCGAATACCCTCCAGGCCCTCCTCCTCATTCGAGACCGATACGGAACATATCACACCAAGGTTTCCTCAGGGGATATGTGGTTTTTTTTTTCCTCTCCCCTCCATCCTTAACTCAAGTGTTTTTAGGGCACTTCTATTATGTGTTTTTCAGATTTGGAAAGTTCCCCTAGTAATATATCTATGTCCTATATAAGTTCTCCACGGTTCCCAGACTTCTAAGTATTTCTGTACTGTGTCGTTTTGTATCCCTGTCAGTTTTTCCATAAGACAGATCCTCCATAATCTCGCTTTTACAGCGTGTATGGCCGGCTGCCGTTCCTGTTTCCAGGCTTTGGCTATTTTGCATCTGGCAGCTGTATATATGTGTGTCAGTAGTTTGTCGTGAATTTTTTCCATGTTTTCAATAGGCCTGCATAGCAGTACCTTCCAGGGGTCTAGGGGGAAGGTATAACCAAGAATTGTCTGTGCCATATCATGTGTGGCCCTCCATAGCTTTGTAACCTCGGGCACGTCCACCACATATGTACAAACGATCCATGCTGGCCACACCCCCTTGTACACAGTGGAGACATGTTTCTGAAAAATTTGGACCATCGTAGTGTGGTGTAGTACCATTGGTGAAGCATTTTATATGCATTTTCTTTTATTAATACACATGTGGAGCTCTTTGCTATTCCTTCAAATATGTTATCCCACTGCTCCTGATCTAGTTGTTCTCCCAACTCCTCCTCCCACTTTGTCATCAATTTGGGTTTTATCTCCGGTTCCGTTTTACCCTCTGTAAGTATGCTGTATACTTTAGAGATCAGACCTTTTTTGTCCTCCCCTTTTAGGCACAAGTCCTCAAATGCTGTGAAGTCACTATATGGACCTGTCCTCTGTATGTGATCCCTCAATTGAAGATACCTAAAAAAGGCCGAATCATGAAGGCCAATTTCTCTCTTTACTGTCTCAAACTTTTTAATATCATTGTTTGCCCATACGTCTTTTACTCTTGTGATTCCTGCCTTGCTCCAGACTTTAAACGCTGTTGGTTCCGTGCCCGGGATAAAGCTAATATTGTCAAATAGTGGTGTCATCTGAGATTTGAAGTTGGATAGCCCATGTTTAAGTTTCAATGAATCCCACATGGTTAGTGAGTGTGTGATAGATTCCAGGGGCACCATCAGAGCTGGTCTTTCTTTCTTTGTTAACCACAGTATCATTTCTATAGATGACCCTGATATCATGTCAGACTCAATTTCCACCCACTTTTTCCTATGTTTATGTGCATGCCAGTGAACCAGTTGGCTTACATGTGCCGCTTGATAATATTGCCACAAGTGTGGCAAGGCTAGCCCTCCTGACTGTTTGGATCTATAGAGTGTGGGCAGCTTTATTCTCGCTTTTTTGTTATTCCATATGGATTTTGTGATTTTTTTCTGTAACTCGTGTATGTCCCTAGCTCTGACCTGTACTGGAAGTGTGTGGAATAGGTACAAGATTATTGATAGTAGGTTCATTTTAATAGTGTTTACTCTGCCTATCCATTATATATGATACCTGGACCATTCTTCTAAGTCTTTTTTCAGTGTTTTTATTAGTGCTGGGTAGTTTGTCTCATATATAGTGTCAGTTGTGTTGGTCAACCAGATTCCCAAGTACTTTATGGCCTGTGTCTTCCACGTGAAATCAAAGTTTGTTTTTATTAGCTTTAGTTGTTCCTGAGGGAGGTTTATATGTAGGGCTTCGGATTTTTCATTATTTATTTTAAACCCTGATAATTTCTGGAACTCTGACAGGTTACTAAATATGTTTGGGAGTGAGGTGAAGGGTTTTGAAATTGATATCCTCATTTTTAATTAAACCCTCCAACTAAGTGGTGACCTGTTTGTCACCTCTCTCTATGAATCACAGGGGATATTTCAAGAAGTCACAAGTCCAGGTCAAAAGCTGGGGTCGGCATTAGGAAACTTCAGCAAAGACGCTACAGCGTGATGAAGGCTTCTGGAAGGGGGAAAGGAACAGGACGTAGAGAAGGCCACTGGGAACCAGGGATGCAGATGGCCACGGAAACATTGAGTTCTTCATTGTAGCTGCATCAGCGAAGTGCTTCAGCGTGATGAAGGAGAAGTCTGCCAGGGATAGGAAGCTTAGCACACGGGCTACAGCACAGGAACAGCCATTTGATGCCTGAGGTTTCAGGATAAGAAAAGCTTCAAGACAGCACAAAAAGGCCAAGTCAGGCCAAGCAGAGGTGCTTTTGGCAAGCACAGTTACATGCAAGAAGATTTATGCTCAGCCACTTCCTGGGGGGGAAGGGCAGTAAAAATAGCAAATAGCCTAAAGAGCATGGGCAGCAATTATGGACAGAGCTGCAAAGCAGACAGCATGAAGTATGAGTCCAGAACCAGGTGATTCCAAAACCAGGTGATTCCAATTGCCAAGTACAGGGAGGGCTTTGCCTGGAAGCTCTATAGCCTTGTAAGGGTGAGTTCCAGCCAAAGCCAGAACCAGAACCCTTACAATCAGCACAGACACAGGAAGGATCTTGCCCCATCATAAAAACAATCTCTTTGTATTTTAAGTCAAACTATAGACTCATTAACCTTCAAATTGCCAGATAGATTAAAATACTTAATATCCTCCAACATTTTAATAACAATGGATATGATCGGGTGCAGGCAATACAGAAACTCACATTCCCTGTCTCTAAGTAATAATTATTTAATTCTGTAAAAAAAAATGTATAGTCGGGTCTTTTTTCAATTTGGAGTATGATTGTGTGTCTCCCAATTGTCTGTTTGCCTTTTTGAAGTATTCCTCTGCCAACTGGACCAGTACTGCACCACCATTACCCACGATCTTAATGATAAGGGTTTTATTCCTCGAGTCTAACTTACTCTTTCCATTCTTTGCTAGACATACCAGTATATTCAAATCCCTCTCCACAAATTTCTCAAAGGTGGAATGAAAAGGCCCTTAGAGAAATTGGGGCAGAAAATAGACTTTTTCTTGAAGCCTGAATCATTGTGGCCAAAGAAGGAGGATGATGAAGGGAGTCAGGGAATCTACTTCAATCAATTGTTCCCCCAAAAGAATTTCCATATTTTGTATAGTGTAATATTCTTTAAAGGTCTGTTGGATGCATGGTTCCCTAGGAGACATGATGGAATTCTGGTCCTCAACACCTGAAAAGGATATTGAGGAGCAAGGCGTCACTTGCTCACAATCAAAAGTTTTCTTATTTAAAAAAAAACTTTTAAGCAAAAGTTTTTCTGGTGAGCTATTGGAGATCAATAATTGTCTAGAAGAGCTGAAAATTGCTCTGTGGGGCAAAGTTGAGACCCCTATTGAAATGCCTGAGATATTAATGATATTATGATCTGCAACTTTTAGCAGTTTGTTTTACCTTTGCTTGCTCCGCATTGTCTGACTCCTCTTCTTAGATCTTCTAGTCCTTGTCCATTTTTTCAATCAGGAAAGTTATTTGTGCATTATAGCCTTCATTCCTCTAGGTATTCCATCTCAAAAGATATCTTTCTGATTGCCTACCTTTGTAACTTGGTACGCTGAAAATCATCTGTTTTATTAAAGGATACTGAATGTGCACAATTCTCTGAGTCAGATGTATCCGAGTAAAAGCTTGAAGTATCCCCATATCTGTTTTTCAAAATAGATTTCCTTGGTGGGTGTTGATTGAAGTGTTCTCTATTAAATGATGAGTTTCTTAAAGGTGTCCTGTAATTACCTCTTTGGCCCTTGTAGCAGGTTTCTGCCAGAGGTAAACTTGATTACGCTCATAATCAAATTTATCTCGTTCGATTTTCGACTGCTTCTTGAGCTTGACAGCCTTCTCCATAGATTTGATGTGCCAGGATAATTTTTGACCATTATTTGTAATGTGCTCTATGGTCTCAAATTCGTTGAATTTTGTTTGTAGAGTTTTCTTTTTTTTAGATTTACATTTTCCTTGATTTTAGATTGTAAGATTAACTGCATACGTCTCGACAAGCAGTCATCAATATGGTCTTCCAATTCTCTTCAAATTCTTTTTTCTGTAACCCAAAAGTGGGAGATTATTTTATTCATAGACCTATAGGGATCCTCTTGACTTTCAAATAGTTTTTTTTTAGGGTCGCTGTTGCAGGGTACATGCAACTACACACGCGGGGTCTCTTGACAAGGCTTATTTATTTAGCCTTAAAAAACAAACAGCACACAAAACAAAATAGCTTTTCTTCAGCAGACAAAACAAAATAGCTTATCTTCAGCATGGCAAACAAAGCAGGTTCTATTCAGCATGCAGGACACAACAGTTCATAAAAAATGTACTTTGCAAACAGACCTTATATCAGTAATCTCTTAAGTAACTCACTCCTGTCTCCTGACCAGCTAGGCTGCATGTGTGCACATCCTGGGGTTTTTACCACACCTTGATTAGGCAGCTGGGATCCAACTAATTGCCATGAGCTTCCCAGCTGAAGTTAACCTCATCACTGCTGCACTGCAGACTAAACATATGTCTGCCAGGCATATAGCTGGTGGCTTTTATTTACCCAGTCACATTCCTCCCCTGTTAGTGTGTGGCTGGGGCTATGCACGGCTGAAGCCCGACCATCCAACCCTTCTCTAGAAAAGAAATCAGCATTTGCGTTCTCTTTTCCCGGCCTGTGCTGAATCTCAAATGAGAAGGGTTGGAGGGCCATATACCACCTAGTTAATCTAGCATTGGAATCTTTCATACTATTTAACATCTTCAATGGAGCATGGTCCGTCACCAGAGTAAAATGGACTCCGGCCAGGTAATGCCTTAAAGCCTCGATTGCCCACTTTACTGCGAGGCACTCCTTCTCAATCACTGAGTAGTTTTTTTCCCTCTGGAACAATTTCCTACTCAGGTAAAGGATAGGGTGTTCAACTCCCTCAAACTGTTGTGACAACATTGCCCCTAGCCCTATCTCTAATGCATCCGTTTGCACTACAAAAGGCCTGTTGAAGTCTGGGCTTCTAAGGACGGGTCCCTCTGATAGACATCTTTTAATGTCCTCAAAGGCTCTCTGACACTCCCTTGACCATACCACATGTGTAAGGGCACACTTTTTTGTGAGGTCCGTTAAAGGGGCTGCCACTTCCGAGTAGTTGGGGATGAACCGCCGGTAGTATCCTGCTAAACCCAGCAGAGAGCGTACCTGCATTTTTGTTTGGGGGGTCAGAACTTCTTTCAAGGCAACTACCTTGTCGGCTAGTGGCCTTACTTTTCCACCTCCCACTGCATACCCTAAGTATTTAGTTTCTGCCTTACCCAAGGCACATTTCTTAGGGTTGGCTGTGAGCCCTGCCTCTCTTAGAGATTTGAGGACCGCTTTCAGCTTATTTAGATGGGCCCGCCAGTATTTACTATAAATGACAATGTCATCTAGGTAGGCTGCGGCATAAGTCCTACGGGGTCTCAGCACCTTATCCATGAGTCTCTGAAATGTGGCTGGGGCTCCATACAGTCCAAATGGCATTGTCACAAATTGGTATAAACCCATGGGAGTGGCAAAGGCTGTTTTGCACTTGGACTTTTCCTCTAAGGGTATTTGCCAGTATCCTTTTGTTAAGTCCAGCGTAGATATATATTCCACGTTACCAAGGGCGTCAATTAACTCGTCCACCCTTGGCATCAGATATGCGTCAAACTTGGATACCGCATTGACCTTTCGGAGGTCCACACAAAATCTTACCTTCCCATCGGGTTTAGGGACCATAACTAGTGGACTACACCACTCACTGCATGATTCCTCAATCACTCCTAAGTTTAAATAAAAAGAAGTGAAACCCTAACTCAAGCGCTAAACCTATTAAAGTGTAACATACACGTGATAAAACAAACCAATTGTGATTAACAAGAGGCCAAAGCTGCCGTAGGCTTCCCACAATGCAAATAACCTCAATTTGCAAACAAGACTGTGAAGGTAAAATAAGGATACCTGGCGCTTAAAGAGTCACTGTGTCCATAAGCAAACAATCCACTTAAAGAGTGTCTCAAAGTCCAAACTTGAAGTGGATGGCTGTGTGTCTTTACTGCTGCTGCTCTTACTACACCTGAAATTGATAGAAGGGTACACATTGCACGCAGTACTACTGATGTTTGATGTTAACCCCTTAATATCAACTTCCCAGTGTGGACTGAATACACTTACAGGAGTGTCTTTTTCAGGGTACAGTGGAGACAATCTGTGCTTTATTCCCTTTGTGTCTTATGTACCACGAATCCCCTGGGTACTTCCTTTATCTCTTGGGATTTCGTGATTCCCAGAATCACCCGAACTCCACGAGCCCACAGATAAGGAAAGTGAACAATTGCAAAAAAGGGGGGTCACAAATTTTTATCTCTTGGGAGGAGTTAGGATCCCGTGAGAGCAGTGCAGTGCAGTCTCTGTGGCTTGAGAGGTGAGGAGTCTGCCAGAACCCTTGGCTACAAACTGGAACGCAGCCAAGTGGGGGAGAGACTCTAATTACACCTAACCGGAGAAGATATGCTGTGAGAGAGCCCTTCCTATCCGGAGCAAGCACAAGGAGGCAGCTTACAAGCTGCGGACGGCATCCTCATGACGTTTTGAAACGCATGTATTCATGTGAGTACATGTGAGTAATCATTCACTGTTTTTAGTGCAGGCTAATCAGCCGGTTTTGTAAGGCTTGTTTAAGCGTTTTTAAATAAATTTGTGACCCCCCTTTTTGCAATTGTTCACTTTCCTTATCTGTGGGCTCGTGGAGTTCTGGGTGGTGATTCTGGAATCACGAAATCCCAAAGAGAAAGAAGTACCCAGGGGATTCGTGGTACATAAGAACAAAAAGGGAGAAAAAGCACATATTGTCTCCACTGTACCCTGAAAAAGACACTCCTGTAAGTGTATTCAGTCCACACTGGGGAAGTTGATATTAAGGGGTTAACATCAAAAAATCAGTGTACTGCGCAATGGTGTACCTCTATCAATTTCAGGTGTATTGAAGAGAGCAGCAGCAGTAAAGAAACACTACAGCCATCCACTTCAAGTTTTGGACTTTGAGACACTCTTTAAAGACTGGATTGTTTCTTATGGACACAGTGACTCTTTAAGCGCCAGGTATCCTTATTTTACCTTCACACTCCTAAGTTTAACATTTATTGTACCTCCTTCTCTACCAGGGCCCTACGACTTTCAGGCAACCTATAAGGACGGGAACGTACTTTTACCCCAGGTGCTGTCTCGATAGCATGTGAAATTAAGTTAGTTTGCCCTGGTAAATCAGAAAAACATCATGGAATTGTGTAATTATTGCTAACAAGTCCACTTTTTGTTCAGAGGACAACTGTTTACCCATTGGGATTTTATCGTCACTCACGATGTTCTCCCGTGCAGGCTGAGGACCCAAGTCCGTTTCCTCCTCCACCGGGTGGATGAATAGAGACCGCTGCATCTTCCATGGTTTCAGTAAGTTCACATGGTAAATTTGTTTACCTTCCTGGACCATGGTTGAGCGATCTCGTAATCCACATCACCCGTGCGGCAGAGTACTTCAATGGGTTCTGCCATTTGGCCAGGAGTTTACTCTCGCAACTGGGTAATAACATCACCTGGTCTCCTGGGTGAAACACTCTCATGCGAGCATTCTGATTGTAATGTCTCCCCTGACTGTCGTGGGCAGATCTAAGATTCTCCCTAGCAAAATGGCCGACCACATCTAGGCGCTTCCTAAGGTCTAGTACATATTGCAGGGAATTCTTAGAAGGGGACCGCTGTTCCTCCCAGGACTCCTTTAGGAGGTCTAGGATACCTCGGGGTTGGCGGCCATACAGCAGTTCAAATGGAGAGAATCCCGTGGAGGCCTGGGGAACTTCCCACACTGCAAACAGCAGAAAAGGGAGAAGTTCATCCCAGGCTCTCTTCTCTGAATCTACAAATTTCCTCAGCATCCCTTTTAGAGTTTGATTAAATCTTTCCACCAATCCGTCAGTCTGTGGATGGTAGACCGATGTCCGAACAGACTTGACCTCTAGTAATTTTAAGACATCCTGCATCAGTTTAGCCATAAAATTTGTACCTTGGTCTGTCAACCAATCTGGGGAAGTCCAACCCGTGAGAACAGCTCCAACAGCTTGTTGGCTACTTGCTTCGCCGTTGCTGTTCTCAGGGGGTACGCCTCAGGATATCTTGTTGCATAGTCAACTATTACAAGAATAAACCTGTGTCCTTTCGCAGAAGGTTCTAGAGGACCTACCAAGTCTACCCCAATCCTCTCAAAGGGAACTGACACCAAGGGTAGAGGAACCAAATTGGCAGGTTTTTGTCCCTTCGGACTAGTTAGCTGGCACTCCGGACGTGCCGCACATAACTTAGCAATATCACTATGTATCCCTGGCCAATAGAATCAGAACGAAATACGGTCCAACGTTTTATCCCTGCCCAGATGACCACCCCAAGGGACAATATGGGCTAGAGTGAACACAGATTTAACAAACGCCTTGGGAACCAATATCTGTCTGGTGACCTCCCCTGTTTGTGTCTGCCTATTCACCCTATACAGGATATCATTTGATAATTCAAAATGGGGGAATACTATCACCTCCTGTGCATTTAAAATCTGCTCATCAATTTTCACCACCTTGTCATACTGTCTAGCAAGGACTGGGTCTTCCCTTTGCCTCTGGTGAAAGTCAGGGAAGTACAGGTCTGGTAAATCTCCAGGGCCCATATCCCCCTCCCTCTGGCCATCACTTGTGACCTCTAGCTACTAGAATGGTCACCTTGAGACCCAGATTTCTGCAACCAGTCCTGTTTGTCAGAGTGTCTTTGCTTCTGAGTCTTTTGAACCCGGTGTCTACTGGGAAAAAGGTCTGCCGAGAAGGGGAACAGTTTGCCAGGGTTCTCCTGAGCCACAGAATAAGGCTCCTCGTGAGAGACTGGAGCCATTAAGTCCGAAAAGAAAGGCCAGTCCCGGCCGAGCACAACGGGGGCAGGGAGCCAAGGAGCAACTCCTACTTCGAGGTAGGCCTCCTGACCTTTTACCTGTAGCCGGATTTTATACTCCATGGGTAGTCAAAAGAACACACGTTAGGCGGTACCAGTTCCTGTAAGACCTGAGTTTTCCCAGAGCCCGAATCTACGAGGGCCTGGACTGTTTTTCCCCCAACCTGGGCTGGAAGTAGCCAGGGCTTGTAATTTTCTCCAGTGAAGGCCAAGGCGACGGTCCTGCTGAATGAACAATCCATCAGTGGACAGTCGACCTGCCGGTGGCCTTGTTCTCCGCAGGCGGAACATGGAGAGGGTTCCCTCGTAGGAGGGGGCCGTGGATAGCGCTCCACTGGACCGGATACTGGATACCAGGCATCTGGTGGGTCTTGTGGGTGACGTCCTTGGAAGTTCCTCTCATTTTGCGATGAGCCGACATCAGGAAGGAGATGAGGGTATCGGCGGGGACCAGCATTTGGACTCTGCCCTTGCTGGAACGACTGCTCCTTCCATTGGACTTGGCGGTTGCGCGTGGATGGGCCGTAGGTTCCCCGTTGATCCGACCTCCCTCTTTGGGCGTCCGTAGGTGCCGGTGGAGTCGGATCTGTCGGGTCCAGGACACTCGCCTGTTCCTCAGCCCCAAGGAAGTTCTCCACGAGTCGGACCGCCAAAGCTAGGGTTTCAGCCACGTGGTGTTTTACCCACGAGCGTGCGGAAGGGGGTATTATTTGTAGGAATTGTTCCAAAACCACCTGCTCAAGAATTGCCTCCTTAGTGCACTCCTCAGGTTGTATCCAGTGCTTATACAAGTCCAATAACTGCTGAGCGAGGACCCGGAGTCTCATCTTAGCGGTGTACTTCATGTTCCGGAACTGCTGCCGGTAGGTTTCTGGGGTCAGACCTAAGCGATCCAGTATGGCGGCTTTCACTTGTAGGTAGTCCATTGCCTGCTCTGTAGGGAGGCCCTGATATGAGGCCTGGGATTCTCCTATGAGGAGCGGGGCCAAAGCAGTTGCCCAGCGATCTGCAGCCCAGCCCTGAGCTTCAGCAACCCTTTCAAATGTCAGTAAAAAAGCCTCTGGATCCTCGTTCGGAGCCATTTTCCTGAGGAGTATCGGGGGTTTGTTTGCACGTTCTGGACTGGCAGACACCTGGACCTGGGACAGCAGCTTGGCCATCCGCTCCTCCTGTGCTGCCTGCTGTTGGGTTAGGAGCTGGATTTGCTGCTGCAATAGTCTTTCATCTCTCTCTGCTTGTAGTTGGGCCTGCTCCTGCATTAACAGTCCCTGCTGTTTGGTCTGCTCCTGCATTACCAGTCCCTGCTGTCTGGTCTGCTCCTGCATTAACTGTCCCTGCTGTCTGGTCTGCTCGCACAGAAACTCTTAAAAAAATTCTTCAATTTTTCTCATTCTTGTGTGTGTGTGTTGCCCTTTAACTGCAGGGGTCTTTCAAAATCCCACTTCAAACACCATATGTTGCAGGGTACATGCAACTACATACGCGGGGTCTCTTGACAAGGCTTATTTATTAAGCCTTAAAAAACATACAGCACACAAAACAAAATAGCTTTTCTTCAACAGACAAAACAAAATAGCTTATCTTCAGCATGGCAAACAAAGCAGGTTCTATTCAGCATGCAGGACACAACAGTTCATAAAAAATGTACTTTGCAAACAGACCTTATATCGGTAATCTCTTCAGTAACTCACTCCTGTCTCCTGACCAGCTAGGCTGCATGTGTGCACATCCTGGGGTTTTTAACACACCTTTATTAGGCAGCTGGGATCCAACTAATTGCCATGAGCTTCCCAGCTGAAGTTAACCTTATCACTGCTGCACTGCAGACTAAACATATGTCTGCCAGGCATATAGCTGGTGGCTTTTATTTACCCTGTCATAGTCGCTATATCCCACCATAGGTGAATGTCCTGTATGAGGAATTTTTCCAACTTTGAGAAATAATAAGTCAAATCAGAAGGTTCATCGCATATTCATTGTTTGTTAATTGTTAATTGTTTAACACATTCTGCTCCTCTAAGCCAACTGGTATTATCAGCACAGTTGTATACATAGGCTCTAATTATGGATTCTTTAAACTATTAATTATCAGCATAATTCATGATTACAAACTGAAAGAGTTTGTGTGCTTTTTCAAAAAAGCTATTGAAAAAAACATATATATGTGCAATCCAGCCCTTTGGTTATTGAATATTTATTCAAACAAATATATATAAAGACATCAAACATTAGGATGGCAGTGATAAGTTCATAATAAAAATGATTATATATTGATAGTCCACTTCTTGGTTTTGAGCAACTGATTTTATAGTATCAACAGTAGAACATAAGGAACTTTGACCCCCTCAAGAAGTAACATGGACTGGGAGCTGCAACAGTTCTTATAAACAGAGAATGTCGACATTCAGCAGTGAGAAGACATACACCTATATGTAGGGGCATCAGTCATTGTATA
This sequence comes from Ascaphus truei, assembly GCA_036426205.1. Classification (NCBI taxonomy): domain Eukaryota; kingdom Metazoa; phylum Chordata; class Amphibia; order Anura; family Ascaphidae; genus Ascaphus; species Ascaphus truei. The sequence goes on along the minus strand of WSYH01003538.1, from coordinate 27,704 downwards.
CCCTAGTTATTTCATTATCAATATGGGGTTACGAAATTGACTCCGTGAGTGACCATGGAAGTGATTTTGACTATTGTTATACTGTACATGTGATAGATCAATTATAGAAGTATCTTTGTAGTTTAACATGGATGGGCCCTTATCTTACTACAACATTTCATAATACCTCTTAATATAACTTTATACTTTAAATATTTTTGTGGGTGTAAGACATCTTCTTAGTAGTTTTAGTCTGTTCGGTATTAAATCAATGTAGCTACCTTATTGTATAAATTGGACTTTTTAACAAATATGTATTAATGATCGTATTCATACAAAAAGATGACTAATATCACAATCTAGGATACATTATACAACTGTAATTGTTATATAGTCAGATTCTCTGCAACCATTGTGCACATATTAGATGGTTCTATGGATTTGTGGATTCACAGTATCATGTACATTTGTACCAATACACTAGTACACTCTACTATAGATTTAGCAACAGAGTGATTGGGGAATGTAGTTATTCCATCTTGTTTATTCAAGAGCACTAGAGTTTAGTCAAATTTTTATTGAATGAATTTTCATGATTGTCAGCATGTTTTTAGTTTAGGGGTCAGAAGGGATTGTTTTTTAAATGTTTTGAAGTTGTTATTTAAATACATGTGTTTTTTATGATCTTGTTAAGCGCCATTTATTCATGCTTGAATATAGATTCCTCTGTTTACACGGGGTCTGTCATGGTATGCCTTGGATTTGAGGCAACACAGTCCAACATAATTGGTGCATTCAATCTTTTCCCTCACTTGGGTTCCCGGGTAACAGGCTTCTCAGCTACACCAGAGATGGGGCTTCACCTCATCGGTGGCTATTTAACAGACAGCGGTTATTCACTCTTTGATAAAGCGCCAGGATAGGTGTGAAATGTGTTACAGCTATTTTTCCATCAATATACGTTTGTTATGTGTCAATAAATTGATTTTATTATCCTCTAGCAGTCCAGCCCTTATTATATGCAGTGCACCACCATTTTTCTTATTTTCTCTTCACTCTCCTGTTTTTACTCTGCTCTCTCTAAGGCCAAACAGCACTACTTTTCCTCACTCATCAACACTTTTCTCTGCATTTACTCTCTCATCTTACCTTCTCCTCCCACTTTTCATCCTTACTTCATTTTTCCCTCAAGCCGTTGCTGACCACTTTAAAGGCAAGGCGGATGATATCCACAATGATATTCCTTCTGTCCCTTCCCCCTCCTCTCTGCTTTTACCTAAACCTTCTTCTTACAATCTTGACTATTTTTTTCCTGTTGCAGAGCTGAAAGTTTCGTAACTGATCTTCTCTTCTCCTTCTCCCACATGCACACTCAATCCCACAACTTCAACTCGTCCCTGTCCTCTGGCACTTGACACTCCTTCTTTAAGCATGCAGTGGCTACATCTATTCTCTAAGACAACCTAGACTAGGGGTGACCAATATGTGGCCCGCGGGATCAAATTAGCATTTGGAATTGAGCCCGACGAAGGTATAAAAACTGAAAAATCATATTTATTTTGTGAGCATCTGTTGTCAGCAATTCACTTTGTTAAAAATAAGTTCAGATCTGTATTGACAGACGCTCATATGGGCGCAGTCTGCTTCTGTTATTAACCATGAAAATCAATCCTAACTGTTAACTGAAATGCAAGTTCAGAAATCACATAAAGATTGTTTTTTTAATTAGGATTTTCTTCTCAATGAAAAAAATGTTTGTTGTTATTTAGTTAAGGTGTAGCTATTAATTTAGGAGTCAGTAAGGATGTAGGGGACAATAGCCCTCCAAAAATTTGTGACAACTTATTCTGCAGCCTCCAACTGCGTGCAGACTTTTTTTCTGTTAACTTATTGCCATGCCTGAAAAAAGATTGACCACCCCTGCTATAGACCCTACATGCCTTACTAACTACCCGCCCTGCATCCCTCCTGCCTTTTGCTTCCAAATTGCTAGAATGTCTTGGGTTCTTCGGTATGATCAATTTTGTTCATTCCCATGCCCTCCTTAAGATTTCATAATATGACTTTCGTACAGATCACTCAACTAAAGATGTCTTCACTAAAGTAGATAATGATCTCCATGAAGCAAAAGTTAATTTTCCCTACTTATGCTACTCAATCTCTCTGCTGCCTTCGATACTTTTGATCACTCTCTTCTAATTCATATTCTACACTCTATTGGTATCCATAACCATGTGTTATCCTTGTTCTCATCATACCCTTCCCATCGTACAATTTCTGTCTCCTGTTAATCTGTTTGTTGGTGTACCTCAAAGCTCCGTTCTGGGATATCTCCATTACTCTCTCTACACACTATCAATTGGTGACCTCATCAACTCTTTTGACATTAGGTATCATCTTTATGCAGATGGTGCGCCACCGCATTATACTTAATATGTCTAAAACGGAGATCCTCATACAGTATTTCCTCCTGATTCCCAGCCTAGTGTTGACTATAACGGGTCCTCACCACCGTGGCTGCCAACAGAAATCATGGGGCAAGGACAAATGAAAGAAGCAGGGCCCCCCCCCCTCCCAACCCATAGCGCACCTACCACGGGAATTTTTTTTTTAGCTTGCAACTTTTACTTAACACCCCAATACATATAATAATACACTCCCACCCCCCCAATACATATAAAAAAATACCCCCAACCCCCCCGCCCATACATATATAAAATACACCCCCAATACAAATAAAATCAGACTTACCTGTGGGGTGTGCCGGTGGCTGTGGGGTGGGGGCGGTGGCTGCGAGGGGGGGGCGCGCGGTGGCTGCCGGGGGCAGTGGCTGCTGATGGGGGGGTGGGCCAGTGGCTTAGGAGGGCCGATGGCTGCGATGGGGGGGGTCGTTGCTACAGGGGGGCATTGGTGCAGGTGGCTGTGGCTGCGGGATGGGCACTGGGCCAGTGGCTCAGGGAGGGTCGGTGGCTGCTACTGGGGGGGTGGTGGCTGCTATTGGGGGGGCCGATGGCTGCTACTGGGGGGGCGCTGGTAGCTGATACTGGGGGGGTGCCAGTGGCTGCTACTGGGGGGCACTCCGGTGACTGCTACTGGGAGGGCACTCCGGTGACTGCTACTGGGAGGGCGCGCCGGTGACTGCTACTGGGGGGCGTGCCGATGGCTGCTACTGGGGGGGCACCAGTGGTGGCTACTGGGGGGCGCACCAGTGGCAGCGCGCCGGAGGCTGCTACAGGGGGGAGTCGTTGCTGCAGGAGGGCCGGTGGCTGTGAAGGGGTGTTGTTACTACGGGGAGTGGGGGGGCATTAGGCCGGTAGCTGCAGGATGGCTGGGGAGGGGAGGGATGGCGGCTAGGTTTGCTAGGTGGCGTGTCCAAAAATACTGGACACAATACTAAAATATGCGAGACCCTCCCATTTCATATAAAAATATAGCCCATCCCCAAAACATTTAAAAAATACACACACATCCTCCCAAAACATATAAAAATACCCCCCAATACATTTAAAAAGTACCGACCCCCAATACATAGAAAAACTACCCGACTCCCAATACATAAAAAAAGTACCCAACCCCCCCCCCCCAATACATATAAAAAATATACCCCAATCCCTCAATAAATATAAAAATCAGACTTACCTTGGACATGGTCTCAGGTCAGGCCCGGTGGCTTTGGGGGTCTGGTGGCTCCGGAGGGGTGATGTGCTGATGGGTGCAGAGGGCCGTTGTTGCGGGGGGTGGTGGCTGGCGGTGCTGAGGGGGGGTGGTGTCTGGCTATGCTGTGGGGGGAGGTGGCTGCGGTGGCTGGCAGTGCTGCGTGGGGGGCCGGTGCCTAGCGGTGCGGCGGGGGGGGTTCTGTCGGTGCTGCGGGGGGTGCGGTGGCTGGCGAAGCTGAGGGGGGCTGGCAGTGCTGCAGGGGGCAATGGCTGTGGGGGTTGGTGGTGTGGCGGAGGGGCGGTGGCTGGCGGTGCTGCGGGGGGGGCGGTGGCTGTGGGGGCTGGCGGTGCTGCAGGGGTGGCTGTGCTGCAGGGGTTGGTGGTTCTGCGTGGGTGCCGGTGGCTGGCGGTGCTGCAGGGGGGTGCCGTGCTACGAGTGGGTGACGGTGCTGCGGGGGGGTGTCCAGTGGCTGGCCTTGCTGCAGGCAACTGTCCCACGCTGAGCTGCTCACGCGTGCACCGGAGCTCCCTCTCAAGCCGGCACACCGGAAGCGTAGCTCAGCTGACTTCCAGCGCTGCCGTCAGTGAGAACCCCTGACTCACGGGGCCCGGGACACCAACTCTGGCAGACCCCCATGTTGGTGGGCATGCTCACCACAAACAGGACACGGACGCATCACGGGGGCGAGACCGAAGCCCAATCCTTACATTGACTTTTGACTTGTTCTTTTCCTTCTATATTCACATTTCACACAATCTCCTGTCAATGTTTTTTTATGTGCCATATACTGTACATTATACTTTTATTGCATTATTTTGTGAAGTTCACAGGTAAATTGGTATACTTTTCTTACCTGCTTTCTCTTTTTGGGATGTAGGGCCTCATGCAGTAAGCGCTGAAAAGGCTTTTTTCGTTATTTTTCCGCCAAAAATGCCTTTCCGATTCAGTAAATGCCGATAAGTCTCCAAAATCTGCAATTTTTGTCCCCGATAAAATCTTTTTGGCATGCGGCTGCCGATAAGCCACTTTTCGGCACTTTTCGCCACTTTTTGAAATTGGCTGAATTCAAGTAGCCCCGATCAGCTTACCGCTGCTGATCGGCACTCTAGAATTGAGATTTTTACGCCAATTCGTCCCGCCAACTAAAGTTGGCAAGTTGCAGGGGATAAGTAGCGGCAAGGTTGCCGTGACGGCACTTAGAAAAAATAGCTCATCTCAACATCTATGGAGTCAATGGAACGTAGACTTATAACTTTATATGAGTGTTTCCGTGTTATTGTTCGAAATAAAACTTTACTTGCCATTACAGTGTCTATGTTATTCACTTAATCGTTTCACCGCTTACGTTCATTATTGGCAGAACATCTTACTTGTGAATGTTATAATGGTTTGCGTGGTACATGACTGTTGATGTTATGCTGTGTCAAGGGAAAGTCCTATAGTCAACTCTTAAAGGAACAGTTCACATAATATGAAATATGTTAGTAAAGTGTCCTGTCTTTGATTATAATATGATCTAAAAGATTTGACACATAGCACAAATCATGCCCTTTGAAATGTTGATATACATTATAAAATGCTTTGAATGGCTAACGCATGATCCAACGAAGAAATAGTTGTTATTCGTAATGTTTACATGTTGTTTGGGACATCCCTCTTTTTATGACGTCAGCAATTGCACACTCAATAACAGTGCATGTTAAAATTTTACACAATGCAGTGTAATCATTTCATGTAAAGTGCTACACAGATGTATTATAGGACATCAGTTTGCGATTAATTTCACATAATCAATTGCAATTCTCAAGATGCCTTTTATTTATGCATATGCACATTAGAATTTGTTCATGTAAACATGTGTAAATCACATGCAAACTTCAACATGTTGCAACGTTGTTTGTAAAAGTTTACTTCATGGTTGTATCAAAATTAGATTACTGAGTGTTGCGTAAATAAGTCGTATATGCATTGTAAATTCCATGAAGATTTTGTGTAAAGTATCTTTATAAAGATTAACGTCACATCTTAGTGAAATATAATCTTGGAATGATTAACACACAGAATGAATCAGTATTAGTTGTAGTGGATACACGCTTGGACTTCACAAGTGCTATATGTTTCTTTCACACCATGCACGCATTAAAGTCACGTGACATAATCACATAGCTATTTCAATGAGGACAATTACCTGCGCATTGACAGCTAGAGACCTGAAGATGCTGCGAATGTTCATGAGAAGGCGCAGAATTCTTTTGGAGGAGAGAATAGCAGAGGGGCAGGATGTCATAGGGCCAGGAGAGGACAGGGGAACGGAGTGGAGAGGGAGAGGGAGAGGACAAGGAGACGAGAGGACAAGAGAGAAGAGAGAAGTGGTGCCTCGTCCATGAGTGTACTGGGAGAGAACGATTTTAGATGGGATGAGTGAGGATGAGATCATCCGTCGTCATCGTTTGAGTTCAGCAGAAATCTTATCTCTTTATGAAGAGATACGCGAAGATTTAGATTTTGTAACAGCCAGAGGTCGTGCAGTCCCTGGGCTTGTTAAAATGCTGTGCTCATTACATTATCTTGCTTCCACGTCATTCCAGACAACTCTGGGATAGTGGGTGGGGTCTCGCAATCGTCATTCTCGCGGGCCTTTACCCAGGTTCTATGTACACTGAATAGACGTGCTAGGAATTATATTTATTTTCCTACAGAGCAGACAGAGTGGCTGGAAGTGAGAAATGGCTTTTATATCATAGCCGGGATACCATGTGTGATGGGTGCAATCGATTGCACCCATGTTGCCTTGATCCCGCCTAGTCAAAGTGAGCATGCTTACTGCAATCGTTAACACTACCATTCCCTGAATGTCCAGGTGGTATGCAATGCCACGATGAAGATTATGCATGTGGTAGCCAGATTCCCTGGTTCCAGCCACGAGTCCTCTATCCTGAGAAACTCATCAGTTTTCCATGCTTTCGAAGAATGCTATTTTGGACCTGGTTGGCTGGTGGGTGAGTATATATTAGGAAGTGTTAGCAACCCAAAATGATGTAGTTTAGAAATTTGGTATGTTTTAATGTTTACACATTGTATAATGTTTCTGAATGTTTGTGCACGCTGGATTATAGGTGACTCAGGATACGGAATTAGGCCTTTACTTTTGACACCGGTGCCTAACCCTCAATCTGAAGCAGAGGACAGGTATAATGTAGCTCACATCTCTACAAGGTCGGTCATTGAGTGGACATCTGGTCTGCTCAAAACAAGGTTCAGGTGCTTAGATCGAACTGGTGGGGCACTCCAATACAAACCTGACAAAGTGTCAGATATCGTGATTGCTTGCTGCATTTTGCACAATGTGGCCCTCCGCCATAATATTGAAAGCAAGATACGTCAGGGCATGGAGGAGGACGCTCCCGTCCATATTGCAGGTGACAGTGAGCAAACAGACTGTGGTGTGGAGAGACGGCGTAATGTGATCAGCACATATTTCTCATGTAAGCAACTACATATATGTTCATAGTAATATATATATGTATTCATTCATGTTTCTGAGAATCACATGTGTCCAAATATCATTCACCTAGGAACCGGATGCATATCATACTCCCACCTTTATCTTCTCTGCTGTGTGGATAATGACATTTGGCACAGGTATGTAATTCATCAACACGTTGGATACAAATCGCAACACAAACCAGTTTTGTGTGTACCTGATGGAACAATGTAGTGCAAATCTATATTCTGTGTCACATTGATAGTTTTGTTTGCCTTAAAGACATCTTAAAAATGTCGCTATACAATACTTACTTCAATCTTGTAATATAGAAATGTTCACTTTTAGTCTGACATGTGTGTGACAATGATGTGTAGCATATTGTGTTTTTGATTTCACATTGTTCATATCTCTTCTCATTTTTTAGATCACATAGTAAACTGTAACATATGTACTTGAAAAAGCACAAATCACATGTGATGCTCATTAATCATCATTTTCTTAACCTTTTTATTTTTGACAGTCCTGTTACTCCAATGACTGTTCATGGAATGTCTTTTAATTAACATCTGTAACAAGAGGGACAACCAGCGAGACAGGTATTGTGATAGTATGTTTAAGCATTACTGAATGCAAAACTGTTCAGCTTTTAAATATGTCCTTCGTATATTGTGTCCGTGTTGTTGGCTTGATGTTTGGGTTCTTGGATAGTGTCTGGAAATGTTATGAACTACATTAGATAACCTGTCAGTATTAAGAGTTGACGACATCAATTCATGCACATGAGCGAGGGTAGCGGTCAACGCATGTTTTTATCAAATAACCAACATGTGCTAAACATCATTACCATTGCAATCTATGTCATTAGTTGTTCACTCTCTTCTTGTTCATCTTCATTAATACATTGTCACGTGTATCTTCTACTTAAAGATGTGTGTTGATTTAAAGTACATCAAAGTTGTATCAAACTGTTTCCAGCATGAAAACATAGTGTTGTCAATATTCACATATTTGGATACATTAGTAAACACAATGGGAATGTTAGGAATAAAAAGTTTATTTTATGAACTCGATTTAGGAATAATGATAATAATCCTTGAGAACAACTGTTAATATACTAACATTAATGAATTACAAATGGTGACCGTCAAAAATGTGATACAAATGGGACATGTTTACGTGTGTGTGTGTGTTTTTTTCTGTGTAATGCATGTATTTGTTAAGCAATGTATATTTACATACATTAGTGTGTCTTGAAATCATACCCTTCACTTAGGTAGGCATGTGTTTAATTAATAACAATAGTAATAATAAAATATTCTTCATCGTGTGTTTTTCATTTTACCACAAAGGTGAATGTGTTAATCATGTGTACATAACATTAATGACATAATGTATGTTATGTTGGCACTACAATATAGGTGTTAACAAAACATTAACACGTCATTGTTCTTAAAACAAGGTCACAATTTGTATTGTATACTTTCATATACTATGTATAAGAGTAATAATTTTCAATGTAGATGACAAGAAATTGAACATTAAAGCTTCAAATATATACTACAGAATTGTGTTACAATCGTGATAATGTTGTTTGAACATATCATATCACATTATAATACATATAATGTTTGCTAATATTGCATACATATGTAACTATGATTAGAATCTATTTGTGTTAGCAACATCATCAGGATAATTAATTGCATAGTAACAAATTTCACACTAGGCTACATAAGTGTCATTGTCGTAATCAGCGCGACAGTGTTTGCAAGCATTGCTACATATTGATTACAATTTCTTGTATAGACGCGTCACACTCTGGTAATATTTTGATTGATCCATCTCAAATCATATATTGGTCCCATGTATTCATAATCGAAAGCTGTGAAATAGAGTAAAAACATAATGTTGCAACCTTCCACATGTATCTATATTTCAGCATCATAACGCTCTACTAATCTGCATATGATTGGCGATCTTCACGCATAAGGTACATATATGTTTCTACATCAAGGAGCAATCTAATCACCAAGAAAAATTTTATATTTCAAATTCCGCTGTTCGCATTACTATAGATATGTGAGTTCCGGTGCCTGAATACATAATAATCTGCGCGCACAACATGTGTTGCGCGCGCACACAAGTAAGCTGCGGTCAAAGTGTATGCGCATGCACACGACGATGTGTACGCTGTGCGTCCAAGACAAGTCCCTCCATGGTGCTGCTAGCAGTACGCAGATGATCACGGAATATGCATATATGGAATAATAAAAATGTCACTTCTACACACATACATATAGTAATGTTTACAAGTGAGGTGTGGCCACGCCCAAAGCAGACGATCACCCAATGAGCGTAAACAACACGCGTGAGGTCATGTCCACGCACCTTGAAACTCACGCAAACACCCCTCCCACTGAATGATCATTGGCCTAAAGCGCTGTGCACGCAACGCCCCACCAGCGTGCGCGCCTGACAGACTGCAGAGTGACCGTACCAATAACCGACGGTCACAGGCAACACTCTGTCACGCGCGCACGTAGGGTGGGGTGCGGCACATCGGTAACGTTTGTCAGGACGCATTGTGACATGTCGGCGACACGTACATTGTTTTGATATGTTGAATGGTAAACAATGAAGTGTGTGTGTGTGTTACAGTTACAGTTACAGTGAAAACAATATGCTTCACAATCAGTTATAATGATTTAATAATGACTCCACCACAAATGTGTAGTCATGTATGTTAATGTAGTAATTTCTTAAGACTTATTCATTAGGTGAGATGGGTATGTAAGCTGTTGCAATGTGACGATTCATCCTTTCATTGGCCTAATACATTGTGTATATAGTCAGATGACGCTGTCTTATTTTTTAATATATTAGTCATGTAAATGAAAAACTTACAAATATGTTTACCTTTATTGTAGAATGTCAGAAAATCATTTGCTGGAACACATCGCTCCGTAGACACATCCGGATCAGCCATGGTTGAGTCAGTCGTTGAATCCTATTCATACACATCTCGGTGACCCCATCATATGGCTCCACAGTGGGTTCCTGGAAACAACATGGGATGGAGGTAGGTACAAACATCTCTCTGTTTCACATGCACACTCGTATGTGCAGGTAAGTTGGACAAATACCATAGTAGTTATGTCCATCTTGCATGTCGTATTGTGAAGGCACGGTTGCAGGCCATGTCAGCAGACGCGACAGTCTGTGAGCATTCATTGTTACTGGTAGTAGCAAGAATAGGCTATTATGCAGCAGATATGTTCCATGTTCCATGCTGAATTTTAAACGAGGAAAAACAAGCCAACAGCTGTATCTTTGCCCTGCTCGAGGAGATAAACGCTCAAAACATTTCATTTGCGGAATAAGTGAAACGGACAGAAGTTTTCCAATTTTCTGATTGGCTTGTTTTGTGTATGGATATGCTTTCCAATGATTAAAGCCATATATTCAGTGACTGTAGCCTGTTTATCGACCTTAGCTTCGATATTTGATAATCATATACTGTATGATTGTAGAGGGTTTGCACAGAAATGTACTTGCAACAGCCATGTGTTGTCCGTTCTAGTGTTCTGTTTAAAATCTTAACGCATAAGCATGTAAGCTAAATGTGAGAATGGTAACATTTTATCTCTGCGGTATTTCTCAAGGTTAAAATACAAAAGAGAATTTGTAAGCCTAGTCATTCTCCCATAAGAAAATATTTTCTATAATTGGATGATGTCTTTGTAGAAAACTTCAGTATTTTCTCATGAAACTAAACTTTACTTCATGCTTATACAATTATAAAGGCACATCAAAGTTGAATCATTTCATTCCAATAACACTGTGTGTTGATGAAGCAAAATAGAGATAATATACATAGTTAGACAGACATAATAACATTTATATATACACACTATATATATATATATAATATATATATATATTATATATATATATATATATAGGGCCCAAGTTGTCAGATGGCACTCAATTATGGTGTTGAAATACAGGTGCTTGTCCCTAGGTAATGTGTAGGTAAATAGTTCCTTACCAAGCAACCTCGAATCCCAGGACACCACAGCAACAAGAGACAGCACGGCAAGGTATCCTGTGTCAAGGTGTATTAGAGGAAACATGGCACAATCACCCGACGTTTCGGTCCTAAGAACAGGACATATACACACACATACACACAGACAGAGAAAAAATATATTTATAGACAATCAGATATCTTTTTCTTTTGAAACATTTGATACATGATTACATGTCAACATGAAGTATGAATTTTCATTATTCAAAAAAGATTTCATACATGTTCCTATAGTAATTTACACATTACATTAACACTAGTCATGTGTTATGTGAAATGTAATGTTGTTTAATAAAATAATAGTGTCATAGCATGACACTAAAATTCGAATACTGAATCTGACAGTTAGCTACTTACCCAAGAACCTGTGGAATGTCATAGTCATTAACATGCACTGTATGGCATAATGTCCTTTTCACAATACAACCAGTGAATAATTGTGTAGTAATATATTTGCAAACATGCTTACCTATTCAGTGAAGGAGATTTGGGAAACATTCTTATGTGTGAAAGGACATATTTCATCTTTTGCAACCATACTACATGATCATACATACACTATGCAGGAATGAGTATGCATTAAACACCAAAACAACACAAAAGAATTTAGTGAACTTTGTTATTTATTTATTTTGGCTTTTGAGAGCGAGTCACAGGCCTGCTTGCTGTCTGTTGTGATCGCCTTCTCCCTGTGCCAAGTACTCTAGGCCTAACTTTCTGTGGCCTGTGGTAGTTCGGGGGCACTTGTGGTGGCCTGTGGTTTTCGGGGGCACTTGTGGGGGCCTGTGGTAGTTCGGGAGCACTTGTGGGGGCCTGGGTAGTTCGGGGGCACTTGTGGGGGCCGTGGTAGTTTGGGGGCATTTGTGGTGGCCTGTGATAGTTCGCGGGGGCACTTGTGGGGGCCGTTGTAGGTTCGGGGGCACTTGTGGTGGCCTGTGGTATTGTTCGGGGGCACTGTTGGGGGCGCTGTGGTAGTTCGGGGCACTGTGGGGGCCTGTAGTAGTTTGGGGGCACTTTTGGTGGCCTGTGGTAGTTCGGGGGCACTTGTGGGGGCCTGTGGTAGTTCGGGGGCACTTGTGGGGGCCTGTGGCACTTTCTTGTGTGTTTGGTTTCTTTTTCTTCCAAAAGCTGGTTATTTGTAATTGTTCACCAATCTTTCTTTTGCGTGTCTCCTTTGCAGGTGTCGATTCAATATTTGGAACAGATGATGGCAACGCTTCTATGTTGACAGGGACCTGCACAGAAGTTACACCAAGTGTACCTGAAACATCATGAAGTGGTAAATAAAGAACTGATGGGTCTGGAGAAAAATTAGCACCACGGAAATATCCATCCTCTGATGGGTTAAACTGGAATTCATGCTCTCTTGCTGTACTCCTAAACTGATTGGCTTGGCTTACATTCAGAACTAGTGCCTGTAATGTGTTGTTTAGATTTTGGAGTTCTTTAGGAATTTGTATGATGACATTTTTTATGTGTGTCATTTATGATATCATCCTTTCATGCATCCTTTCATGCAGTGAGATCATTTCAGAATGTCGACGATTTTCTTCACCCAATATTCGTTCTTCAGAAGCTGCAATTGCAGAGAAAATGTCACGAGCAGGAGGACTTGAATGCTGTGTTAATCCAGGAGTGTCAACAACTTTATGGTCATTTGATTCAATTTGTCCCTGAACAGCAAGATCTGGTTGTAAAAAGTAAAAAATAAATAATCAACTTACATGGAACATTCACATTGTTTCATGCAATAATGATAGTTGTTCTCATAGTGTAACACATTACATGTTGACATTATATCAAATGTTTTTACAATAAATGATTTAATCATTTTACCACAGTTACAAACGTCTCGAGTCAGTGTGAATGATTAGTGAATGGAAGATTGTTGTTACATCACAACTCATACTTGGTACTTCAAAACGCACACAATACATGTTGTCTAATGAAACCGTACAGCTCCTCAGGTTCATTCATTAACTATTCATAAGTTCATCACATGTGAAAGTCACATCTTCTAAACAATGTACATTGTCATGGAAATGTACATGTTATATTGTGTGTACATCAGACACTCACCTTCAATTCCTGCTGATGACACTGAGGATGCAGGTGGGGACACGTGTTGTGGCGGAGCTGGCCCAGGTGACCCAGGAGATGGCGGAGCAACTATATAGAAGAAAAACATCATAAGCTTAAATTATGGGAATTAGGTACACATGACAGTATCTGTAGTGGGAGTACTGATGTTAAACTATCACCATTATTTAACGAAATAACAAAGACATGCTTAGCTCCATCTGTAGATGATGCATCTTAACACAAATGTACATGTTAACATGATGAATATACATCTTATTTAAAGCGTACAACATACATACTATCTTAATGCAGATATGTATGAAGGGATGTGTAGTACAATTAACTTGTCTGTTCTGCATACACTGGATATGTTAGTTATTATTATAGGCACAATAAGTGACATCACTGCCATGAATGCAAACAATACTCTGTGCTTACAATTCGGAACATCATTGTTGCACATTGTACGATATTACTTATAAATCAGTATGAACATTTAGGAGATGCAGGGGTAGCGCTGCATGTGGCTGACACTCAGCACCACATGCAGTCTCTCGCTCACAGATGCTACTGGTGTGAGAAGGTGGCGTATCAGTAAGGTTACAATAGTTAATTAAAACACTAATGACAAAGCAACTTTGTCAGATTTCGGGTAAAGCTTGTTTAAAGTTGTCATAGAATTCTCATTTCAAATGACTGTCATGAACTTATATTCACATTGTCACCTTCTACCACCTCTACCCCCTCCCCCAACACTTCACCCAACCATGACCCCATGACCTCCCTTCCCCCCCTCCCCCCCTGTTCACCTCTCTGCTATGATTAGATATTTTTTGCAGTTGTTTTCACACACAGGTACATCAGCGTACTTACAATATAGAGTTAGCTATATATTAACACTATTTAATTATGTATGGTACATGTTCGTATTTCTGCTCACACGAGGCAAGATCAACACAAAACAGCATTATTGACCAATAATGTAATGTCTGTGTGATAGTTCCTAGTGTTCTCCTTTGAGTTAACAATATTACAGGCAGGACATTATTATGCAGTAAGGCCATGTTTAGAGGTGTTACATAGATACACAAATAAATATATTATAGATATAGATAGAGAGATAAATATAATAGTTTATTAGGTATTTTTCGTTACATACACTCTGATGACACACATTAATGTGACAAAGGCTGACTGCGGGTATGTTTACTGGGTATGCATGTTAATCCTGTGTGTGCTACAAACTGTGACCATACTGCAAGCTTAAACCTAGAGGGGAAACATGTTGAATGGCTTGTAACGTAAAAGGTGGCACTGTGTGCTCATTTGCATATCATTACATATAATCCCTTCCTGAAGTTCAAGTGCTGTGTGCTGGCTCCTAATGGTGTAATGCAGGATTTCAGACCCAATACATGCAAATGAGCATACACACATTATATATATATATATATATATATATATATATGAAATATCATCACCAAGCTGATATAAACTATGTTTATATTTTTTTTATTTATTACATTTTGGCTGGAATATTGATATAAACATTTTGATACGACACGTGTAGTACAGTAAGATGTTTCACCTGGTGGGAATGGATGTTCGATATACGATATCTCGGTCCCCAGGCAAACCCTGTAGGACGACCGGCACAAATTTCGCATGCACTCGCTCCTCCAATGGAGTTAGCGTTAGAGCTGGTGCTGGCAGACCGCCTCCAGTGGCACAAGCATGCATCCGTTGTGCTTGGATTTTTTTTTTAAAATTGGCCTTCACGTCATCAAATCTCTTCCTACAATTCGTGTGGGTCCTGACACTATTCCCAAACGCAGACACAGACAATCTAATCTGCTCCCAAATTTCTTTCTTCACGGCTGAACTTGTCCGTCCTTGAAATACATAACAATTATGGTAAGTTAATATGTTATTTAATGACGAAGAACAATTAATTCTGCTAAGTGTTGAAAGAGATTTATAACATGCTGGTTTAGGTTCAATATGTGTGGCACATGACTATTACAATTATGTGGAGACATACAAAGCTAAGGAAGCTTGCGTGAATGTTCAATGAACATACAAAATCACTTTTTAGGGATTCATATGTTCGGTGTAAACAATCAAGGATAATGTGTGTAACAATCTACTATCATTTATAGATATTAGAGATTATTAGATGTCAATCAACACATGTGACATCAGATACGATACAAAGTTTTGGAACAATCAATGCAAAGATTGACTTACCTACTAAATGCCCATACAGAAGGTCATAGTGCTCCAAAATCCCTGCCACAAGAACTCTGTTTTCCTCCTCATTGAAATGGGGATTACGTGGCCGCTCCACACGTTTCTTCCGAGCACGTACAGCCACAGAGCTTGGCTGCTGCTGGCTGGACTCTCCTTCTTCCAATGGAAGAGCCTCCAAAAGTACTGCACTACCAGACACCTCACCATCACCAGACACCCCACCACCACCAGACACCCCACCACCACCAGACACCCCACCACCACCAGACACCCCACCACCACCAGACACCTCTCCACCACCAGACACCCCACCAACATCAGACACCCCTCCACCACCAGACACCCCACCAACACCAGCACTCGCACTCACACTCACACCACTAGCACTCACACTAACAACACTAGCACTCACACCAACACCACTCACACCACCATCACTCCCCTGACTTCCACGTTCACTCAGACGCGTACTCACACGACTACCAGAACCACTCACACCAGCATCACTCCTCACATGCCTCTCGGCCATACCTATAGCACTCACAAATAACAGAAAACAAATTTAAACACAAACACACTCAACACTTGCAAACTGACAACAACAAAAAGATGTTAACAAAACAACACAGGACAAACCAATCACAATACACAGCAACTCTCTCAATATCAAATATGCAAATCGCCCAGCTCTGTCTGTCTCGCTCTCTCTCCCAACAACACAGATAATTAATTGAAATAAACGCTGCCTTTAAATGGGCCGCTCAATCAAGAAAATGCTTGCTCGCCAGATTCAGAAACAAGTTTCATTGGCGAACAGAACACGCCCTCGCCAAGCTCGCCGATACACCTGTGTCTGATCGGCAAATCATCGCCATAGTGGGAACAAGTGTTTTCGGCTTGATTCGACAATGATTCGGCCCTTATTGCATACTGCGGGGTCAAATCGCCAAAATCATGCCGATAGGGAACACTTGGCGAGAGCACTTTTTCTGCGCTTACTGCATAGAGCCCGTAGTCTCAGACATCCTGGATTCCAAGCACAACCTCCTTATGCATCACAGTTTTCAGATGCGCTTCATACTGTATGAGGTATATATCATATTCAGTGGTGGTCCTTCCTCCCGTCACTATTCTGTGTGCATATTCTTGGTTAATTTTCTCCCTGACTTTTCTTATGATATCCAAATAACTTTTTTTGCAATGCTGTTTTGTCCATTGCTCTCTCCTCCTCTCCTATCCAGTCCAACTAACCTGGCCTAATCCTTGCCTCACCTGGGTACCACCCCATCTTATCTCCTCCCAACCCCTCCTCTGCCTGTCCACCAGCACTCCGCCCACTTCCTGCACTCCTCCCACTCCCTCCACTCCTCACACTCTCATAACTCATGCCACTCGCTCCATTCCTGCTCTCCTCCATCTTTCACAACTCACAGACCCTCACAATGTGCACTCTTCCACACAATCACACAACAAACAGCAAGACAGAGACATATGACAAACCACTCCCAAAGTACAGACAATAAACCCAATTCAAGCAAACATATACCCACAACAGAATTGACATGACAACCCAAGCAAAAAACAAATATTTGAAAACCGCACAGAAACCTCCAACTCCTTAGGCTGAGTCCCCAGTCTTCACTGTGGCACACGCGCCTGGCGGGGGGGGGGGGGGGGGCCCCGCGCCACAGCGCTACACCGCGCTCTGCGGGGGGGGGGGAGAGGGAAGATTTGTGGCGGGAGGGGGCGTGGCTGTGGGGTTGCGGGGGCGTGGCCATGACATCCCGCAGCTGGTTCGCCCTTATTGGCTGAACCGCCGGCGGGGGCATGGCCACGCCTCCGTCGCAGATGTTGAGTTAAAATTCTCCTGCCTCCCTGAAAACCTGTCGCGCACCGCTGGAGAAAGGTGCACGACAAGGTAGGGACTGGGACCGGCCGGACTGGGGGGGCGGGGCTTGATAGCACAGCGCACGCCGAGCCGTGCGCTGTGGCAGTGACTGGGACCGCAGCCTTATGGCCTAGTGCAGGGTAGCGCAAACTTTTTGAGCTGGCCCCCCTGCCTGCTCCTGCAGCTACTCGCGCCCCCCTTACTGTTAGACCGGTGTTGGGTGTGACGTCACACAACCCCGTTGCCATGGTAACGTGGCGTCAAATGACGCCACGGGGTCATGGCACAACACTCCTGCTGAAACCCGGTAAGTAGGTTACAGAGGCCTCACGCCTCCCCCGGCATTTAATTTAAATGCCTGGGGGAAGAGTGCGGGGCCTCTGCAACCGCCCGGGCCCCCCCAGAAAAATCTAGCACCCCCATGTTTGCACACTGCTGGCCTAGTGTGTTCTCTATCCCTCCCAAAAGGAGGGAATGTGGGATGAAAGCAAGTGTTTATATACAGTACTTTGCTATATCGGATAGTCTTGCAATCTTTTGCCACCATTTTAACGGTCATGAGATATTTATCACGACGTTTAATGCAATTTTACATGTCACATCGTGCAAGATTTCAACCTATTTCTGAGGTATTAACATCTGTTCATTTTTATTCATAGAGTGTGATATAAACTCAAATTTAAGGGAGTTTGATGTATCTAGGCCATAGTGTTTTCACAAGAAAGGAAGTACCCAGAGGAAATGAAACCTCTCCCATATCTCAGGTCCCTGTGTTTAGAAAACTAACTTGAAAACAATATTTCTTAATATTTATAGGTGTCCACATTTGTGTAAAAAAAGGCTTTATTCACCTAGTTTTAACTCCGTACATAGGTTACTGTTGCTGGTTCATTTAGGTCATATGAGTGACTGCACCTTTAAAAGCCTTCTACAGTAGTTGCAAAGACTTTTGTATCTTATTGAATGAGACCTACATAGATTAATAAAGCTGCAGTACACAGAAGGCAATGCTTCCTGAACGCATCCAAATATAACTTTGGAATAATTAGACTTGCTAAGTACTGTTTTCGGGTACATGGAACTTGTTTATCGAGCTCATGCTAAGGCTTGCTAAAACCTGTTCTTCCTGTACCTTGCTATTACATATTTTGTCATTATTCAGTCAAAATATGATGACCTCCTTTTATAGCAGATTCAGAAATGACATTTGCAACCAGATTTGGTGATTTGTAATTAATGTTATGGACCAGAACAAATTTGGTTAGACTGTGAGGTCTTTTCTTCTCCTTTTTTGTTTACTTTCTTATTGGTTATTATAACAGTATGTTGGTTCTCCTGTTATAGATATACTATGATATAAAGTGCTTCATGCATGCTATGTATTGTTTATAAATTCCTCATAAAAAAAAACATGAACTTAACTATTTTAACAAGGACAAGCCTATGACTATGTAAGTATGAACATCAAATATGTCATGTATATATATATATATATATATATATATATATATATATATATATATATGGCTCCAACCACACACACATCCCTTGATAAAGTAACTTGCTGTTACGAAACATGTCCTTCGCGAGGATCCGTAGTTTGATAGCAAATAGGAAGTGAACCATACGCCTAAGGAGCATAACTGTTCATTTCTGAGCAGCTGTTTAACATTTTCATATTGGGAGTGATATTCTTTCTCAATATTTCTGTGAGTTCTAAGAAATATACTGCACTATGAGGATGATGCCTGTTGCACTTCCTTTATATATATATATATATATATATATATATACATATATATACAGCTAAACCCCCGTATAACGCTGTGCTTGGGGTCCAAAGAATCACATCGCGCTATAAGCGGACGGATCGCGTTAGAAATAATGTACAATTGTATAATAACGTATTTAAGATACCAATAATCGTGTTGTAAAGTATTCTTAAATAAGAACCGTGGGAGCCACACTTGCATCGTGTTATAAGCGGATTCGCGTTGTAACGGATCGCGTTATAAAGGGGTTGAGCTGTATATGTACACACATATTTCCATTTGCTGTATACATATATATATAATAAAACAGAGGGGCAGCTGGCACTCCCATCAAAGTGAAATTGTATGGAGTCTGTCCTATAGAAATAAACAGAGAAAGCAGTCATCCCTAGCAAGGGAAGACAAATGATATGCACTCAAGGATAAATGGCAACAAAAAAAAACTGTATTCAGATGGTACAGCACAAACAAGACCAACGTTTCAGTCCTTGTAGGACCTTCCTCAGTGTAGTCCAGATAGAGAGAAAAAAACATTTCTGCAAGCAAAGTCTGTATGAGCAGTTGTGCTTACAAGATACACAAGGTGAAGAATACACCTGAAGGTAGAAAATGGGGGATGCAATGTGTTTTATGTGCAATGTGCCTGGCCACACAAAACAATGTCCTTTTAGGAATGGATATCACGGCGTGGTCCCGCAAAAGGAACCGTACAAGAAATGTTTATGGTGTGAAAAGCTGGACCACACCAAAGGCTGTCCCTTCAGGCTGGATGAGGTTGATGATGATAATGATGATGACTCCTCCTATGGGGCCACGTTAAAAGGACAGTCTCCATTTTCAGCAGAAGCTCCAGAATTTTTTTACCCCTTGTGTTCAGGAAGGCGTGGGTCAGAAATGAGAGAGATGAGCTACAGCCCAGAGGGCTTGGTGCAATCATCCTCACAGGAATGACGAATAGCCTTGAGATGACAAAGGCTACCGCTAACACCATATACAGAAAACCGAGTGAATCAGAGAAAACGAGTGCTGACTGGAGATGCGGCGAAGGCTACAGAAGGAAAGTTTCCAGGCTTCTCACAATGTCAAGTGCTAAGGGAAAGTCTGAATACCCAGTGTGTCCCCACAGAGAAGTATGGAGTGCTGAAGGCCACGATGCGTGTCACCAGAGCATCCCTGAAGGCGGAGCTTAGATGCCAAGTGACTCTGTATGAGAGGTAGCGGGAAAAAGTCCAGAAACTGGAGCAAGAGATGGAGAAGCAGAGAGGCTGCTCCATCCCCATGAGTCAATACGCCAAGGAGAAAGAGGTCTGGAAAACAGAAGTAGCGGCGATCCTAGCGACAAAGACTGCAGAGCTCCAATATCTGAAGTATGCACTGACGCAAACCCAGAGCAAACACCGGAAAGAGGTGAAGGCCCTGAGTGGGGACTTACAGGATCAAACTGAAAAATTGCAGATGCAGATTGCAGAGTGCAAGATACAGCTCACCGAGAGGGAGGAGGTATCCGTCCGTCAGGTGGCCTGCCTGACATTACACTTTGAAACCAAGATGGCTGATACCCGCGAGCTGCTGGACCACATGGCCGATGAGAGGACCCAGCTGTAGCTGGTGCTGGACAAGGTCTGATAGGAGCACCGACAGCTGCAGGCCATAAATAAAAAAAGGGAAACAGGTTTAAGCCTTGCGCTGAATCAGCTGAGAGATGTGGAAACACGACTCACCGTCAAAGAAGCTGAACTGATAGCTGCCCTGAGCGGAAAAAGAAATGCAGGACTGCTTCAAGACTTGAGAAAGGACCTAGAGTCTGAGCATGCTGGATGCAAGATGGCAGAGAAACAAAATGTGACCTGGATGAGGAGCTCGAGGCTCTGAAGACTGAGTGGGGCGCTACGTTAGACTCTACTGCTGCCCAGCAGGAGGTTTCTCAGCTGATGGAGAAAGGTTCAAATGCCATCACCCCTAAAGCGGAGTTACTGCCTTCACAAGAGAGGGCCAAGCAGTCACTGGCGAGTGAGTGCAGTGAGCTGACAAACGAGGTCACGGCTCTTCTTCAGAGAAAGGGAGAGTCTGAGCACAAGAGGAAGAGGACAGAGATTAATCTTCAGGATATGCAGATTAGGGTCACAGACCTGCATAGAGTCCTGGCAGAGAGCTGGCAGACGGCAGGATACTCAGGAACCTTTGCAAAAGGGGACAAAACAAAGGTAGAGCTTCAACCCTAGATGCCGGCTGCCACAAGATAAAAAGGTAGTGAATGACCAGTCTGCAGGCCCAGAAGGCCTAGTACTTGCCCCAAAGGAAAGACTCTTCAACTGGAAGGCATGGAAAAAGAAGAGGTGGATTTCAGACTTGTCTTACAAAGAAGCTGGTGCATGGGAAGATTGCACAGGCCGCTCACAGGACAATGTTTCGCTGGGGGGAGGGATTTGTGATACCATCAGGTATATCTAGGTGCAGGAACAGTGCATTAAGTGTGCTTTCCAGCTCACAAAAACGTAATCCTCCCTGGAATGGTTAATGTAGCTGCTGCATAATTAATCAGAATGAACTCCTGATTGCTCATGGACTTTTTAATAGTCAGGAAGTGACTATACTAGCAATGCTGCCATGTGAGCGTAACAGAGTGAGAGATTGCTGTCCCAGAGATGGGGACAGAAAAGAATCCTCCCCAGCTGTGGAAGCTGGCACAGACCCCTAAGCCCCCTGTACGTGGTCATGGAGCCTGCTGGGTCATTAATCCCAGGAAGAAGAAGGAAGGTTGAGACTGTGCTGAAGTGGGGATGTCCTGTCCTTGGCATTTACAGAGAAAAGTTTCTCTGAGCTCACGAGGAGCCGTGTTCCCCTAGGAAGGAAGGATGAGAGACCGTGCTGAAGCGGGGGGCGTCTGCTCCAAAGGACTAACAGATAAGCAAAATGCTTTATTATTGTGTGCAGAGACTGTTTACATTGTTGCCTATGCCAGGGCATGTTTTGTGGGTAGGAACCTGCTTAAATGGCCATCCAACTAGTGAGGGAGAAAGCTATGGTGTAGTAAGCTTTCCCTAAAGGGAATAGGTGTTCTTTTTATGTTTCGTTTGGACTTAAAGGGATTGTGGGCCTGCTCATGTATGATTTAATCCCTGTAAATAAACCCCAAAGAGAGAAATGCTACGTTTCCTGCCTTAAATTGGGACCAAAGAGACTGCAACGTGGTTTGGGCATCACAATACATAATACATAATCATAATACACTCATACACATACCTACCTACACACACACGCATGCATGCATGTACCCATGTATACATACTGGTTGCATATACACATACTGCACATGCATACATATATACACAGAAATATATACAATACACACAATATACAAATACATGCATATACAGTACAGTATATATATATATACAAGATGCCGGAAAGGCAACACCACAGGATACAATGCACGCACATCACGGATTTCATGTTTTTCAGACTGCACTGCATACCGCTTGTCACTGCCATGTGGAGTGTGATCGCAGAGAGCAGAGTGGTGTGGGACAGCTCTGCCTTTGTGGGGGCTGCAAGTAAACGGTATGTCTGTTAACCCCACAAATTAGCCACATGCATACAAATACACATGGAGCTTATTTGAATGGGTCCCTGGCATGTTTTAGGCATCTAATCATGCATTAATGTAACCTGTGCATATATTAATTTATTTCTTCAAAAATGCTGTGCATTGGTCCACATCTCTGGTAGTGAAGGAATTATATATGAATATATATATATATATATATATATATATATATACAGTGTTCGACAAATCACCCAAAAATCTACTCGCCCAACCAAAAAATCTACTCGCCACCTAGTCCCGCCCCCAACTCCGCCCCTAGTCCCGCCCGCAACTCCACCCCTAGTCCCGCCCCCAACCCCGCTTTAAAATAAAATATATAAATAAAATACATTTAATAAATACGTAGTCAGAACAACATTCGTTTTTGACATAAATGTATTTATTGTATTACATTATACTACAATTAGTCGTGTGTGTGCGTGTGTGTGTGTGTGTGTTTGTGCGTGTGTGTGTGTGTGTGTGTCAATGTCGGATCTAGAAATAAAAGCCAGATGTGAATGACTAGTTTCCTGAATCCCTTAACCAGTGTCTTGACGTCGGCGCTTCACAGAGAGAGAGACAGACAGACACACACACACACACACACACACACACACAGAGCGGCACACCCACACCCACACCCACACCCACACACACACACACACACACACACACACACACACACACACACACACACACACAGAGAGTCACACACAAACACACACACACACAGAGAGAAAGAGAGAAACACAGAGAAAGAGAGAGAATGAGAAACACACACACAGAGGAACGAGAGGAAAAGACTGGGAGATGCGATGAGAGTAAGGGAGAGAGCCGAGAAGAGAGTGCGACAGAGATTGTAGCGATAGAAGAAGATGTGCGACAGAGCAGACGCGTAGTAAATAGATGGGGCAACCGAGACGCGAAGAAGAGAGTGCCTTGGATGCGAGGAGATGCGAAGCAGAGAGGGGAGGTGACAGAAGAGGGCCGAGAGAGGAGGGGAGAAGACGGATGTGACACAGGGTAGAGAGTGACAGCTGAGACCGGAGGGGAGGGAGGGTGAAAGGAGAGGGAGCGGTGACACAGGGAGAGGGACACAGGGAGAGGGGACAAAGGGCGAGGGTTTCGTGTAACCAGGGACTGAGATGAGGTGACAGGGAGAGGGAGGGTTGTGACAGGGAGAGGAGGGTGACACAGGGGAGCGGAGGGTGACACAGGGAGAGGGGGGACTGGTGACACAGGGGGGTGACAATAGGTGATTTCGAGTGGGCAGACTCATTCTCGCTCTCTCAATGTTAAGGGGAAACCTCTTATGGTGAGGAGGGCGGCAGCTGTCGCGCTTGAACAAGGTGGGAACTCATTAAGGGCTCTCTATTCACACCGCGAGGGCGAGGGGGGAAACCCATGGTTTCACGAGCCCGCCGTGATCCTGTTGAATGGGTTGTTGTTGGCGACGAAAAGGGAGACGAGCCGGCATGACCTCGAGGGGGAAAAAGGGAGTATGTGTCCAAAATTCTCATCTAATTTCGACATGGATTCGTCGGAGGGGACAGGGTGGATAACAGACGGGCATTCGTCGTCCTCGAGCGGGTGAGGACGGGGAAGAACCATGGGCGAGACGGAGTTTGTCAGGATCGGGTTGGGGAAGGGATGGAGGGGATGGCCGGAAAGCGGCAAGAGGGACGATGTGGGTCCGCAGGTAAGGGGCCGGTCGGCGAATAAAGGGAGAGGCGCCGCTGAGGGGGAAAAAGGGACTCATTTGAGGGACATGGAGGGGGAAAAGGGCCACAGACGGGTGATTCCGCGCGGGAAAAAGGGACGAGGCGGGGCTTGTTTAGCTCCCCGTAGGGGCGACTAAACGGGGTGTCACCTTTGGGAGGGAGGGGGACAAAGGTCGCATGAGGGGTGGAGGCGGGCGGAAACACCCAGGGGGAGAGGTGTGAGGGCGGGAAAAATGGGATCGTTCACAGAGTGGGCGTGTTAGTAGGGGGATAAAAGGGAGAGGGGCGGACCGGAGGGGGGTGACACAGAGGGAGAGGGTGAACAGGGGAGGAGGGTGCACAGCGAGTTAAAGGGAGCGAGGGCGGTGGTGGTGGTGACAGGGAGAGGGGGGAGAGGGTTGACACAGCAGGGAGATGGGGGAGGTGGACAGGGAGAGGGAGGTGAACAGGGGCGGGAGAGAGGGTGGGAGAACAGGGAGAGCGAGGTTGGTGAACAGAGAGGGGGAGAGCGGTTGAAACAGAGGGGAGGTGACCACGAGATGGTGGGACACAGGAGGAGGGGGACAAAGGGAGGGGTGACAACTGGGAGAGGGAGAGACGGGTGACACAGGGAGAGGGAGGGTGTGAACAGGGAGAGGGTTTGAACAGGGAGAGGGAGAGAGAGGGGTGACACACTCACAGACACACAAGACACTCACACTAACTCAGACAAACCACACTCACAGTCTGTAACTCCCACACAAAAACACTCACCGTAAGGCAGGGGGGGGTCGCACATGGCAGCGGGGGCCCCGACACGAGCAGGAGGGCCTCTGACAAGGGGCCGCGCCCCCTCCAGAGTGGGACGTCGACGCGCGCAGAGTTCACTGATAGATGTGCTTAGAGCAGGGAGAGCGCTCCGTGAGGGGATTCTCCCTGCTTAGAGCAGGAGGGAGAGGCTCCGGTGAGGGGATTTCCGGCTTAGAGCAGGGAGAGGAGACGTGAGGGGATTTCCCCATGCTTAGAGGCAGGGAGAGAGGCTCCGGTGAGGGGATTCCCCATGCTTAGGAGAGGCAGAGGGCTCGGTGAGGGATTCCCCTGCTTAGAGCAGGTAGTAAAGGCTCCGGTGAGGGGATTCCCCTGCTTAGAGCAGGGAGAGGCACCGTGAGGGGATCTTCCACCTGCCTTAGAGCAGGGACGAGGCAAGCGTGGGGTTGAGGGGGGTTCACGGAGGCGGGCGACGATTGGGGTTGGCGGTGAGGGGGGGGGGGTGGATGGGCCCGATGTTGAACGGGCGGTGGTGGAAGGGGAACGTAGAGAGCCTTTTATCCCCTTCCCACTTGAGACCCGGGTCCCCGGGCGCTTGAGGGCTGGACAGAGGCATGATGGGGGGGGTGGATGGCATGGCGGTGAGGGGGTCGGTTTTTTTTGAGGATTTTTCCGGATGGGTCCCGGTGAGAGGGCTCTTTTTTTAGCGAGGGGGGGGGGGGCGGGTTGGCCGGCTTGTGAGGGTCTTTTTTTTTGTTCCCCCCCCCTCGGGGGGGGCGGGTGGCCCGATGGGAGGTTGGTGACTGATCGATGGCAACTGCAGGGGCTGACCCCCCGGCAGACAGCGAAAGGAATCTTTTCGCACAGATGGCGTAGCCGCCTCTCGGGAAGGAGGGAGGCCAGTGGACCCAGCGACCTGAGGGGGAGGTCTCCACCCTGCCCTCAGCGAGCCGGAGGCAGGTAATATAACTCTCAAAACCACAAAATGAACCCCGCCTCCGGATTTTTTTTTTTTTTCCTTCCAGTTATGCTTCTCTTTTCGAGCGCCTTCTGGGTTATAACAGCCAGCAGCCTTTTGTCCGAGAGCGGGGAACATTTTAAACTCCCCACAATACTATGTGTGCTGCTTGGGCCAATATTTACTCGCCCGGGGGTTAAATCTACCCGCCCCGGGCGAGTAAATGTATATAATTGTCGAACACTGTATTTATATATATATATACAATCCCGGACGAAGCCTTACGGCGAAACGACCGTCGTAGTTCTTGCACCGCATCGCCTTTGTTTTCTCCAGTTGTCGCTGCTCCGGTTTACATCTTGCTGTGCTGCCTGCTGCGTGTTAACCTCAATGCGGAGGGAACCGGGGTTCTTCCATCACAGGATGCTTACATCTCTTACGGACATTTTTCCCCTCCACGCGATGTGGCGCCATGCAAGTATTACAACCCATAGTTTGTAACGGAGCTGCCTGGCCCCAGGTTTTCTGCCTACATTCTGGACTGAGCATTTAATTACCACCATGCACCATGGGTTTGTGCTATCAGGTAACTGGGAGCTAGATGTCTACTAACTGATGTTTTGCTGCTAATTTTTATCATGGACTCTTATGCAACTTAACTATTTGAGAATCATTCACTAGCCTTACCACAGACACTCTATGGGACTGTCTCATATCTTCTATGTGCTTGGAAGTACCATATCAGTTACAATTAACAAAACTTACCATCCATGAGCATAGTACTGTCCTTACAATTGAGTATTAGACTTATTAGGCAGATTTCATTACCATCTTGAAAATTTTCTCTGCCTTATAGTTCTGTGGCTTTGGTTTACTTTTTGATACATTTATGCTATACTCTACATAGAAGTCTATTACAGGCATACCCCACATTAACGTACGCAATGGGACCGGAGCATGTATGTAAAGCGAAAATGTACTTAAAGTGAAGCACTACCTTTTTCCCACTTATCGATGCATGTACTGTACTGCAATAGGCATATACGTGCATAACTGATATAAATAACGCATGTGTAACAGGCTCTATAGTCTCCCTGCTTGCGCACAGCTTCAGTACAGGTAGGGAGCCGGTATTGCTGTTCAGGACGTGCTGACAGGCGCATGCGCGAACTGCCATTTGCCTATTGAGCGAGATGTACTTACTCGCGAGTGTACTTAAAGTTAGTGTACTTAAACCGGGGTATGTCTGTACATGACCGGCCGGTCTGTGTTACATTTCAGGGGAAATTATTTCCCCCCTGTTTTGTACTGTATGTATATTTATTCATGTATCTCTAGAGGTATATTTTGATTCTCAATTATGTTTCTGTTTTTCATTAGGTAATTACCTTTTGTTGTTCATTAGGTAATTGAGTTATTGTTATTACTTTTGCATTCATATATTTAATTACCTTATAATTTTCCATTTATATATTCTTTGCAGCTACATT
>WSYH01003537.1:0-65574 GCA_036426205.1 Ascaphus truei | reverse complement strand
CCATAAGAAAAGGCACAAAAGCAGCAACACTCAGATAAAGCAAAAAGACATGTATTAGCAGTTACAAAACAGCACACAACGTTTCGGTCCTAGGCAGGACCTTCCTCAGGGGGGTGCTACCAGACAATGACACCCAGAGAACATATATACCCCATAGTTCACCATGTGAGGACAATTAGAGGCAGCTAATTGTACAATCCTGGAGCTCCACGAGTGCAATCAGTGTATGAGGTAATACGGCGGCCATCTTGAAAATCAGGAGACAGAGCAATGTATGCTATCTCACATGGGCAGATGAGTACAGGCTCCCCCGGTGGACAAAAAATCCTAGCATCCAATGTTGCTAGGAAACGCATGTGTGGCGTCATAATGTCCTGGGAAGTCAGCTCAAAGTAAAGTTGCGCATGTGCAAGGCTCTGTGACAGCACCAGAGTGTCACGCCGATCTGGTACCCCATTCAGTGTCAATTGCATCAGTGTGGCAGCTCCCTAAAGAAAATGACAGTGAAGGAACAAATGAATCAACACATAAGGGGAATAAAAACAATTTCCAGAGTTGAGGGTGACTGTTTAGATGGCAAGGGGAGGGAGGGCAAGGGGAGGGAGGGATAACAAGGGAAAGCAGGAGGTAGAGCAAAAACATGCATATAAATTAGGCAATTGTAAATGGCATACTGGTTAAATATTAATATTCAGTACTGCACCATTGGGGAACAATAATGCAAAGTCCCGGCAATGGAAACCTAATTATGAGCATCTATGCATTAATGAAGAGAAAAGGACACAGAACAATAATTCAAAAGATGCAATCACAAAAAACATCCTAATTTGAAATCTTCATTTAGTCCTCGCGGAGCTAATGTGTTCAGTTCAAAAATCATGCGAGTTTCAAGTTGTAACAGCAATTTGCCCCTGTCTCCTCCACGGGGGCCAGCATGTGCTTGCATGATGGATGATGGGCATGCATCGTAGCGTTGCCAAGCTATGCTTGTGATCTTTAAAATGTCTTGCTACCGGTTGCAGTTTGAGATCCTCATTATTCGTACTGTCAAGTAATGCCTTCCTGATGGAGGAGCGGTGCAAGCTCATACGCTCCTTCAACATACGTGTGGTTTTACCAATATAATACAGGTCACATGGACACCGGATGATGTATACAACGAATTTACTCTCACAGTTCATGTAATCCTTTATTTTAATGGCTTTTCCACTGTGTGGATGGACAAAGCTTTTCCCCAATATCATGTGTTGACAGTTTATACAGCCATGACATTTGTGTACACCGGGAGTTTTGGAGAGCCAATTCGTAGGGCTGGCATACTTGGATACCGGATCTGCCTGTGTCAATAGGTCATCTATGTTTCGGCCCCTGCGGTAACAGAATAATGGTGGTTTGGTGAAGGTTTTCACAATTCTTTTGTCGTTTTCCAAGATGTGCCAGTGTTTCGTGATACTTCTACGAATAGTACATGATGTAGTACTAAAAGTGGTATTAATCCCAAAACGATCTGAAGTGCTGGTTTGGATGGTTGGTTTGAGGAGTTGATCACGGGAAAACCTTCTTGCCTTGGCTAAGGCCTCTTTGACCTCTTTGTGGTTATAACCTCTTGCAAGGAACCTGTGTGTCATACACTGTAGCGCTTCCTCACACTCGTCACTCCTACTGGTGATCCTCAAGACCCTAAGAAATTGAGCATACGGCAACCCCTTCTTCAGAGCATCAGGGTGGTGACTACTGGCCAGAAGTAGGGTATTTCTGTCCGTTGCTTTATGATGAATCTTCGCCAGCAGCCGGGTAGGTCCCTTGTAAACAACAGTGTCAAGAAAAACGATCTGCTCATTGCTGTAGTTGAGGGTAAATCTTATGTTTGACGGAATAGAATTCAGGTATTCCAAAAATTGCAACAGGTCTGCTTCAGAGCCATCCCATATCAGGAACAGATCGTCAATATATCTCATATATGTCCTGATATTATTAGCATATGGGGAATCATACAGGATATGGGTTTGTTCATATTGGGACATAAACAGATTGGCATACGATGGGGCCATGTTAGACCCCATCGCTGTGCCCATACATTGTAGAAAGAATTTTTTCTCGAATTTGAAAAAATTCTTATGGAGCACAATGTCTATAAGCAGAAGTAAAAATTCTATTGGCGGACCAGTATAGCCAATGAATTTGTCTAGATGATCCTTTACTGCTTCCATACCCTCAGCATGCCCAATATTCGTATAAAGGCTCGAAACGTCCAATGTGACCAGGAGGCAGTTAGTAAGGTCAAAATCCAAGGCGTCCAATTTATTGATAAAGTCAGTGGTGTCTTTTATATAGCTTGGCGTACTGACCACAATCGGCTGTAGATGAAAGTCAATATACTGAGAGAGGGGGTGACATAGGGAGCCCATCGCCGCAATGATGGGTCTCCCTGGTGGAGAGGTCAAAGATTTATGCACTTTGGGTAAAATGTATATCACTGGAGTGATCGGGAATTCCTGTGTTAAGAATGTCCCTGTTTCCTCCGATATCCACCTATTGTTAATGCCAAGTTGTATAATGGTATCAATCTCTTTTTTATAAATGTGGGTGGGATCACCTTTCAGTGCTTTGTAATGCACGCATACATTAAGTTGCCGCATTATTTCTGCTCTATATTGTTCATAGTCCATCACAACTATGCCCCCCCCTTTGTCCGCTGACTTGATAATGATTGCTGTATTATCCTTAAGTGACTTGATTGCAAGGTGCTCCTCTTTGGTGAGGTTAAAAAAGCTTCTTTTTTGATTTTTAACAGCATCCCTGGTATCCGCTTCCACCAGACTAATGAATGTCATGATGTTGGGATTATGAACCTGGGGGTCAAAAGAGCTCACCTGTTTGAAAGGTTGTGTTGTCCGATTTTCTTCATTAAGCGTAGAGTCGTCTCGCTGATATCTGCAGAAGAAGTCCTTCAAGCGAAGGCGTCTATTGAGCCTGTATAGATCTACCTCCCAGTCAAATGGGTCCAGTGTATGTGTTGGCACAAATGATAAGCCCTTTTCAAGGACACTCTTTTCCGATGGTGTTAACATGTAGGATGAGATGTTATACACTACGTCCTTCACTTCTTGGCCTTCTGGACCCCTCTGTCCTTTGATTGCCTTGGAAGAAATCTTGTTGCTGCGGCCGCCGCCCCTGCGGGTCTTTCGCCAGCGTCTGGGTCGTGGGGTGGGGGTTTCTGATGTATTACACCCCCTCGTCATTACAATAAACTTTATTAAGCCTCACATATCTACAAATACAATGCAAGGGATATGGGCTAAAGGATAGTGCTCTCCGATTGGTGCACTGAACTCGGGAACAATTACAACTTTATTAAACTGACATTTAACAGTTAAAAACGTCCGTGACAACAAAGAAGGGCTTCCTAAACCTTAGTGCAAAAAGGAAAAACAGAATGTATAACAAAACAAACGTTTTACAAAAGGACTAACACTAATAATAATAATAATAATAATAATAATAATAATAATAATAATAATAATAATAATAATAATAAGTGAAAGAAAAGAAATTAAAGAAAAAAATGACAACTAAAGCTAAAGATTAAAAATATTTTAAAAAGTATATACAGTATAGTGCTACTTAATCAAATGATTATGAAAGAAATAATATATTAACTCCCAAAATAAAAGTTTAATTATACCCTAAAAAGCATAAAGGTTCAAAAATAGCACAATTGCACAATAGAACATTTGCAAGACCAGGAGGGCACAAAGCAGGTTTTTACATAACTTGTAATTCTTACTTTATCCTTTTTCCCCCTTTCCTTTAAGATTACTAAGCATATTAACCACAAATTAACCCTGAAGTCAAAAATAGGGGAAAATCCCCTAGGTGTATCATTAATAATGGTGTAGCCCCGAGGTGAAATTTGAATCCCTGGCCCCTCTCCGCGAGTGCCGTGAGGTAGCGGGTGCCGCCGGAGGCTGCGACGGACCCGCCGGCACTTGGCGAGGGTGGGGGCCAGAGCAGGGAGCAGATCGCGCTTGTGGTTGCCGGGGACGCGATCGGGCCGTCGCTAAGGCCGCGATCGCGTTGCCACCGGCCCGGCGGCTTAAGCAGAGTGCGCCGCCATTGCGCGTTAGCTCGCGCATGCGCAGGAGGCGGAAAGCGCGCGATAGGATCCCCAGTGCAGGGAGAGATCGCGCGAGAGTAGGGAAGGTAGTAGTAAGGTTGCGGC
Source organism: Ascaphus truei (assembly GCA_036426205.1). Taxonomy (NCBI): domain Eukaryota; kingdom Metazoa; phylum Chordata; class Amphibia; order Anura; family Ascaphidae; genus Ascaphus; species Ascaphus truei. Next base: position 61,352 of record WSYH01003537.1, on the reverse strand, counting down.
GGTCATTAGGGGTTCGCGCATGCGCAGGGCAAGCGCGAACGCGCCCCAATGCTTAGACAGCCCCCGGAACTACAATTCAGGAGGCCTAGGGGAGACAGGCATCAGGTTGCTGTGAGTGGGCCAAATAGGGCTGGAGGAAGCTCAGCCCGGGAATATAGACTACATTTTCCCGGGCTTTGCTGCGTCAGTCTGCACGAGGAGTAGGAAGGGTAGGAAGGGTGCAGGGAGCCGTGGCTCCTGCATAGGTTAAGTGTTCTCCTAGATTCACGGCAAGGCCCCAATTCCCGGGAAGGGGAGGGGGTAAATGAAAGAGGGACGCCTTAGCTAGGGAGGTGACCCTGAGTGTGGAAGGTGCAGGTTGGCAGTGCCACAACGGAGAGGGCTGTGGGCAATGTCAAAGAGGCAAACAGTGTGCAAGCAGTGGATTTGCTGCGGGATCATAGGCTGGCTGTGTGTGATTGCAGCTTGTCGTGTGTGTGTGTCGTATGAGATGGTGCGCAGTGGTTGGTAGGTGCAGTGTGGGTGATCCCTGAAGCGGACAGTGTTAGCTGAGTGTTGGCTGCAGGTGCGTTAGGCTGTAGTTGATTAGCAGTTAAGTTTGGAATGGGTAGCTAGGGGAAGGGGGGCAGGTTATTGGTCAACAGGCCCTAGGAGTTTTCCCCAAGCCATCCAGGCTTGCGGTCCTAGGGACAGGCCCTAGGTTTAGGGTTGCTGTCGCTCTAGAAGTAGTTAGGTAGGAAAGCGGAAGAGCTGCGGTTGCTGTTCCCATTTGGGTTGGGTTCCGTGGTATCCGGGAGATCCCGGGAAGCGGTGGGACCTCGTTGGGGTCCACGGCGGAGGAAGTACCTGAATAAGGATAGACGGACGTCGGACCCTTGAGAAGTTGTGTGGCGGTCCCGAGCACGGAAGGTCTCGGAAGTACCGGAGTAATAAGTGCACCAACTGGGCCCTGCTTAATATATATGACTGGCGCAGTCACCCACGACCTCCGTAGGATTTACGCGACATTGGGTGTGGGGTGTGATTACAGGACACTGGGTGGGGAACACCAGACATTGGGCTGAGTGATGCAGATAGAGATCGGATTAGGATGGTATATGCAATGTGTTATGGTATGTGATATGTGTTCTCAAGTAAAGTGTTAGTATTGTTTTATCTACGTGTGTTTTGGTATTTCTTACTCAGGGCTATCTTTCTTAACGGGGGATCCTGGGTAAGTGGAGGCGCTGCATCAGGTAACGTTAAGGGTTTCCCCAGGCTCCCAGCTAGCGGAGGCTCAGATCTCCTGGAGCCGCAGGTGTGTTTCAGTACCAGTAACCCTTTAGGAGCAGGTGGCATCTGCGTCGGTCCACCCTCGCTAAGCCGCTATGCGTTGCCACCGGCCCGGTGGCTTAAGCAGAGTGCGCCGCCATGAGCCGTTAGCTCACGCATGCGCAGGAGGCGGAAAGCGCGATAGGATCCCCAGTGCAGGCAGAGAGATCGCCAGCGATAGTGGAAGGTAGTAGTAAGGTGCGGCGGCATTAGGGGTTCGTTACAGGCGCATGTCCAGGCAAGCGCCACGCGGCCCCAATTCTAGACGTCCCCCTGGACTCATCCGGAGGCTTAGGGAGACAGGCATCAGGTGCCGTGAGTGGTGCCAATAGGGCTGGAGAAGCTCAGCCCGGGAATAAGATACATTTCCCGGGCTTTGCTGCGTCAGTCTGCACGAGGATAGTGAAGGAGTAGGAAGGGTGCAGGGAGCTCTGGCTCCTGCATCAGGTAAGGTGTTCTCCCTAGATTCCCAGGCAGGCCCCATGCCCGGGAAGGGCATGGGGTAAACTGAGGAGGGACGCCTTAGCTAGGGAGGTGACCCTTAGTGTGGAAGGTGCAGGTTTGGCAGTGCCACAGCGGAGAGGGCTGTGGGCAATCTGTCAAGAAGCAACGTGTGCAAGCAGTTTGGATTTTGCTGGGATCACAGGTGGCTGGTGTGTGATTGCAGCTGTCTGTGTTGATGTCGCTGCATCTAGGGTCGCAGTGCGTGGGTGTGCGTGCAGTGTGGGTGAACCCTGCAGGCTGACAGTGTGAGCTGAGTGTTGGCTGCAGGTGCGTTAGGCTGTTATGGATTAGCAGTTACAGTTAGACTTGGTAGCTAGGGGAAGGAGGGGGGCAGGAATTGGTCCACAGGCCTAGGAGTTTTCCCCCAAAGCCATCCCAGGTTTGCGGTTCCTTACGGGACAGGCCCTAGTGATTGGGTTGCTGTCACTCTAGAAGGTAGTTAGGTAAAAGCGAATAGCTGCGGTTGCTGTTCCATGCGGGAGGTGTTGTGTTGCCATGATCCGTTGGAGTTCCGGGAAGCGGTGGGACCCTCGTTGGGGTCCACGGTGGAAGTACCTAATAAGGATCAGACGGAGACGTCTGACCCTTGTAGAAGTTGTGTGGCGGTCCCGAGCATCGGAGTGCTCGGAAGGTACCTGGAGTAATAAAGTGCACCAAACTGGGCCCTAGCTTAATATAGTGACTGCGCAGTCACCACGACCTCCGTAGGATTACGAGACATTGGGTTGTGGTGTATCACAGGACACTGGGTGGGAACACCAGACATTGGGCTAGGTGATGCAGATAGACCATCTGTTATGTTATGTTTTCAAGGGTTAAAAGGGTTACATTTGGAGGCGCTGCTGAGATATCAGACCTGGGGTGCCCTGTATGTTTTTTTTTCTAATTTGTGTCCTATTTTTGTTTCGCCATGGGGAAGCCCTCAAGGCGGAGAAAGCAACGTGCTAAGTTCCCGGCCGCGCGGGAAAATGTTGCCAACAGTTCTCCAGGACTGGCGGGAAAACACGAGCCCCGCCCCCACACTGTGAGTGACTCAGTACCGAGTTTGCAACATTCCCCAAAAGACTGTGCTGCCCCTCCTCTAGAGTCCACCAGGGGGAGGGAGTGTCGTGAGCAGAAATCAGAAATTTCTGTTCCCCCTCTGGAAAGCAAGGGATGCCAAGAAAAACACCCTTGGCTGTATAGGATCATATGGGCCCCCCATTTAGACTTGTCCATGGTGGTGTGCCCGTGTGCTTTAAGAGACTGGAAGGCGACTGGTGGCTGGATGGACGGAGCATCTGAGTCACCAGTTGCCCTCACGATGACCGTGGTAGACGGGGAAGAATGCTTGCACGGCCGTCTGCATGACTGTGAGTGTGCCGTTGGTGAGCTGACCCAAGGGCCTAAGTGTCCTGACTGTGCGGCGCAGTTCCTGCAACCCAAACCGCCAGCGGCAAAGGACTCTGTTGTAGAAATGGAGTGTTCCCTCCCCGAGGATGAGAGAGACTGCCAGGGGTTACACCCTGATGTGTATGAGCCCTGGAATTTGCCAGGAATGGAGGTCACGATGTAAATGTGCACCCTGCCTGAGTGGAAGCCCTTAAAGATGGAGTCGAAACATCTCCGTTACAGTTAGGTTCAGGTCAAATGAGGTGGATGGAGAAACATTTACCCAGTGTTGGAGCCTCAAATGTGGCTGTAATCGGAGGGAGGCACTGGCATGGGAGCCCCAATGTGAGTGTTGCGGGGCCTGGTTCCTAAAGCCTATCCTGCCCCCGGCTGCGGAACCAGCCGAGAAAGAAGAGGAGGAGCCGGACATCCCTCCTACAGTAAATGATGCTTGTCCTCAGTTTGTTTTACTTCCAGAGGCCTCCGGGGACCCGTGTGTCCCGACCACTGTTGCAGACCCTCTCCAAGGGGACCTTCAACTGGAAGGGCCGGACCCTCTGATGGCGGAACCTGCGGGGAAAGAGGCGCCTGATGGTGCTACCGAGGTGGGTGAAGCCGCTCCTGAATTGTCCACTTCAACGATGGAGGTGGTGGAGGGGCCGTGTGCCCAAATGGACTTTCCAGACGCTGAGGCGGAGCCGCGGAAGGCGGAGCTCCAGATGGCGGAACCCCCGATGTCGGTTCCAGATCCGTTCCCGAGCAAGAACCACCGAGACCAGAACCACAGATCCCGGAAGGCCAGGGTAAGGTGTTTATACCCCCGCCCATGTGTGGTGATTCTAGCGACCAACCGAGCGTGGTGATGCGCCTGCCGGCGGACCACTCCAGTGAGGTGACCGAGCCAACCACCTCAACTGATGCAGACAATGATGTGGGCCCGTGTGCCCTGCAACTGCCAGTCCGGCCTACCACCGAGGTACCAGCGGTCCCAGGCTTGGGATCAGTACCTGCCGACAACGATAGGGGTAAGTTGACTGCCCCAGGGGTGTCGGGTGTGAGCTCCCCGGTGATCGTGGAGCCTGGTGACTCCAAAGGTAGGGTCACCCGGGCGATGGGCTCACCCCGTCATCGCGTCCTGGTGGAGGTGTCTCCCCCAGAAGATCTCTGCAGATCGTGGAATGAACTCGACCTTACCCAGGGATCCGGTGTAGCGGACCGGAGCGACACATACTCCTGTGAGAGGAGTCTCCAAACGGGCCTACCCGAAGAAGTGGTGCCGTCCGCGGACGAAGTCACCGTTAAAGGGATGGTTGGAGCGGACAAAGACTCTGTTGAGACCGCTCTGGTAGTTGTGGCCTCTCCCAGGTGCACGATGGAGCGCTATGTTCGCCATGTGGTGGACTGAGGAAAGAGACTGAGCCTCCCTGTCTCCCGTGAGACGAGACCGGAGGATCCGGAAAGGGTCAATACCCATGACCCCGTACATTTTTTTCTGCGAGGGGGAGGCAGTGTTTTGACAGAAGAAACGGGTCTAGAGTTCCAAAAGACTCACAGGAGTCAAGGTGGGATACCCTCACCCAGTCTGTTAGGGGCACTCCAATCTGAAACTCAGCTGGCCTCGGGTATCCATGCGGGGTTGTTGGGTACAAATGGGAAATTGCTAGTGTATGATGTACTGTTTACAATGCATTTTCCATTATATAACAACATGTATGGTTGCTACCCAAGCGAGGGCGTTGGGATTCTGCGAGGGGGAGAATGTAGCCCCGAGGTGAAATTTGAATCCCTGGCCCCTCTCCGCGAGTGCCGTGAGGTAGCGGGTGCCGCCGGAGGCTGCGACGGACCCGCCGGCACTTGGCGAGGGTGGGGGCCAGAGCAGGGAGCAGATCGCGCTTGCGGTTGCCGGGGATGCTATCGGGCCATCGCTAAGGCCGCGATCGCGTTGCCACCGGCCCGGTGGCTTAAGCAGAGTGCGCCGCCATTGCGCGTTAGCTCACGCATGCGCAGGAGGCGGAAAGCGCGCGATAGGATCCCCAGTGCAGGGAGAGATCGCGCGAGAGTAGGGAAGGTAGTAGTAAGGTTGCGGCGGCCATTAGGGGTTCGCGCATGCGCAGGGCAAGCGCGCACGCGGCCCCAATGCTTAGACAGCCCCCTGGGAACTACAATTCCCAGGAGGCTTAGGGAGACAGGCATCAGGTGCCTGAGTGTGGCCAATAGGGCTGGAGGAAGCTCAGCCCGGGAATATAGATACATTTCCCGGGCTTTGCTGCGTCAGTCTGCACGAGGAGTAGGAAGGAGTAGGAAGGGTGCAGGGAGCTCGTGGCTCCTGCATCAGGTAAGGGTTCTCCCTAGATTCCCAGGCAGGCCCCAATTCCCGGGAAGGGCATGGGGTAACTGAAGAGGGACGCCTTAGCTAGGGAGGTGACCCTTGAGTGTGGAAGGTGCAGGTTTGGCAGTGCCACAGCGGAGAGGGCTGTGGGCACTGTCAAAGAAGCACAGTGTGCAAGCAGTGGATTTGCTGTGGGATCCAGGTGGCTGTGTGTGATTGCAGCTGTCTGTGTGTGTGTCGCTGCATGTACTGGGCGCAGTGCGTGCAGTGTGCGTGCAGTGTGGGTGAATCCCTGCAGGCGGACAGTGTTAGCTGAGTGTTGGCTGCAGGTGCGTTAGGCTGTTAGGATTAGCAGTTACAGTTGAGACTGGGTAGCTAGGGGAAGGGGGGCAGGAAATTGGTCCACAGGCCCTAGGAGTTTTCCCCAAGCCATCCCAGGTTGCGGTTCCTCAGGGACAGGCCCTAGGTTAGGGTTGCTGTCACTCTAGAAGTAGTTAGGTAGAAAGCGAATAGCTGCGGTTGCTGTTCCCATGCGGTTGGTGTTGCCATGATCCGGTTGGAGTTCCCGGGAAGCGGTGGGACCCTCGTTGGGGTCCACGGTGGAAGTACCTGAATAAGGATCAGACGGACGTCTGACCCTTTGAGAAGTGTGTGGCGGTCCCGAGCATCGGAGTGCTCGGAAGGTACCTGGAGTAATATAAGTGCACCAACTGGGCCCTAGCTTAATATAGTGACTGCGCAGTCACCCACGACCTCCGTAGGATTTACGAGACATTGGGTGTGTGGTGATCACAGGACACTGGGTGGGGAACACCAGACATTGGGCTAAGGTGATGCAGATAGAGCATCTCGTTAGGTTATGTTATGCAATGTGTTATGGTATGTGATATGTGTTCTCAAGTAAAGTGTTAGTATTGTTATCTACGTGTGTTATGGTATTTCTTACTCAGGGCTATCTTCCTAACGGGGGATCCTGGGTAAGTGGAGGCGCTGCATCAGGTAACGTTAAGGGTTTCCCCAGGCTCCAGCTAGCGGAGGCTCAGATCTCCTGGAGAGCCGAGGTGTGTTTCGTACCAGTAACCCTTTAGGAGCAGGTGTTGTGCAGGGAAAGGGACCGGTTGACCACGAGGGGGGCCAATGTGAGATTGGGTGGGTCGGCCGGTTCACAAAAAGGGTTACAATGGTTATATGTGAACCTAAGTTGTCCGAAGGAAAGGAGGTGTAAGATCAATTTTTAGGTATAAAAAACAAGAACAATTGAATGTAAAAAGATCTGTAAGATGATTAGATATATATCAATTACAAAAAGCACAAACCAATAATTGAATATAGAAATATGATAGTTTCAATTACTAATAGTCTATAACATAACATGATTTACTTAGAGAACATCAATCACCATAAGAAATATATATAGCAGAATATAATATATTTCTACCAAGTTTTTTTACGAAGGTCCTTTAGTAGATTTTTTAGCAGGTTTTTTAACAATTTATTAGCAAGTTTTTGAGCAAATTTTGTAACCAATTTTTTAGCAAGTTTTTTTAACAAGTTTTTTTTAACAAATTCTGTAGCAAGTTTTACAGTAAGATATTTAGCAAGATTTTTAGCAAAAGTCAAAGAAAATGTCCCAGGTCCCAATCTGTATTGAGTCCAAATGGAACCTGGGTTTTCAAAGTGAATATCCAAAAGGCCTCTCTCTGATCAAGCCTTTTGGTACGATTACCACCTCTCTCATGACACAAAACTGACTCAATCACACAAACTTTAAGAAATCTACCATCTCCCTGTGGGCAGTGGGTACAGTGTAGTGGTACCGGATGATTGAGATCTTTTTTCTTAATAAGCCTCACATGCTCCATAATGCGTATTTTGAGGCTCCGTGTAGTCCGGCCCACGTACTGTTTGCCACACCCACAGGTGAGAAGGTAGATCACAAAAGTAGTCTTACAATTGATAAAGCTACGTGTATTAAAAATTTCCTTCGTACATGTACTCTGAAAAGTTTTAGTTGGGGATAAATGAACACAGATTTTACATGAACCACATCTATATGAGCCTATAGTGATAGGGCTCTTATATGAGAATGGCCTTAGAACAAGCTAGGGGAGAGTGAATTGGATATAGTTTTAGCCTTTCTGAAAACCAGTTTGGGTTTATGTGGCAGACTATGTCCCAAGACCGGATCAAGGAGCAATATGTTCCAATGTTTTTCCAATATGTGTCTCACTTCTTGTGCCTGTCGACTAAACTGAGTGATAAACAAGGGGCTGTCTAATTGAGATGTCTTTTTTGATTTTCTTTTTAACAATTCGCTCCTTTCCATAATTTCAACTTCTCCCCTTGCTTTATTTAGGTCAAGGGGGTCATGACCCCTGGCCAGAAATCTATTATATAAGTAATCTGATTGCCTATAGAAGTCAACATATTTAGAGCAGTTTCATTTAAGTCCCATAAACTGCCCTTTGGGTATTCCTTTTATGAGTGGCCTGGGGTGGCAGCTATCAGCTCTTAAATAAGTATTTCGTGAATTTTCCTATCGAAAAATATCTTTGTGAATAGTCAAGGAGTGATCAATATATAATAATAAATCTAAATATTTAAGGTGATGGTGATCAAAAGAAAATGTGAACTTTAAACCATAATCATTATTATTAAGTGAATCTATAAATAATAACATAGTATTAGTGTCACCCTCCCAAATAAAAAGCAGGTCGTCTATAAAACGACGATAAAAAACAATGTGATCCCTAAATGGGTTCCTATCTCCAAACACGTGGAACGACTCGCACCATCCCATGAATAAATTTGCATAGGATGGGGCAAAGCTGGTACCCATAGCAGTTCCAAGTGTTTGGAGATAGTAAACACCATCAAACAAAAAATAATTGTGTGTTAATAAGAATTTAATAGAATCCAAAATAAAACTCCCCTGTGCTGGTGATAAATCGGAAGAATCCAAAAAATAACTTGAAGCTGCCATCCCCAGGTCATGTCTAATGATAGTATATAGTGATGTAACATCCATAGACAACCAGATGAAATTGGGTTTCCAAGAGAAACCTTCTAACTGATTAATCAAATCAACACTGTCCAAAATATTGGACGGAAGAGCTAATGCCAAGGGCTGTAGATATTGATCCACGTACCGTGAAAGACCATCTCCCAAAGATCCAATGCTAGAGACTATTGGCCTCCCTGGAGGATAGACCAACGTCTTGTGGATCTTTGGGAGATGGTGGAACACGGCCGTGGTAGGAAATGGATTATATAAGAACTAAATCTCATTAGCATCTAATACACCCAAAATATTCCCATTCTCTAAGAGTTCCTTTAAATCAGACATGAATGAACATGTGGGGTCGGCAGGAAGTACAGCATAGGAGAGAGTATCATCAAGTTGGCGTTTAGCTTCCTTGTGGTAGTTGCTCCTATGCTGCACCACTACCACCCCACCCTTGTCCACATTCTTAATGATTACTTGTTTATTTAATTTTAAGTCTTTTAACGCTTTAGCCTCACCTTTAGTTAAATTATTAGTCAAGGGTTTATTAGATTTTAAAGAGAACGTTTAAACTGAAGCCAGGATAGACAGATCTCTTTCTACCATTTTCTCAAAGGTTGTTATTGCATTACCCTTGACAAAAAATGGGTAAAAACTGGATTTGTTTTTGAACCCTGAGGCTTTCCTCCCCAAGAAATCTTGGTAGTCATATTGAGAATCCTGATCTAGGAGCAATTCATTCAGATCCTGCAAATGGCAGAACTCTTTAAAGGAAAGAACATTTTCACGTATATCAATAACATCAGGAACATACTGTAGGAACTGTCAATGACCCCTACATCTGGTACAGAGTGAACATCACCTGTATCTTGTATATTAACATTTTTCTTAAAGAATTTATTAAGGGTTAATTTTCTAATAAATTTGTGTAAGTCCACAACTGTATCAAAAATGTTGAAATTGGATGATGGGGCAAATTTAAGTCCTTTACTGAGGAGAGAAAGTTCTTCATGGTTAAATTCCACATCAGATATATTAATGACTTCACTAAGATCTTCTAATTGGCCTTTTTCCTCTTTGTCGAGGACCCTTTTAGATCTGCCCTGTCTGCCCCTTCTTGTTCTCGGTCATTTTTTGACATCGTAAAAAAGGTGGATCTTTGACTTTGCATAATTTCTTTTTGCTCATCTGGTTTTCTCCCCAGTCAGACTTTGATTTGGACCCTTTCGGTTTCTTTTGTTTTTCAGAATATCTTTCTTCATTTTCAGATTGTGTATGGAATGAAACAGAATGTCCTGAAGCCTCAGCATCTGAGGCATCTGATTCCTCACTGGTGGTTAATTGGCCGGATTTATTTTTAAGAATTGATTTTTGAAAAAAAGGTTTTCTTTTTGCTTTAGCAGTAGTAGAGCTGTTGATTTGAGAGGGATTATAGGATTTTCTATTGGAGACTGGTTTTTGCCAGATGTAAATCTGATTTCTTAAGTAGTCCTGTTTATATCTCTCAAACTTCACCTGTTTTTTCTGCATAATCTCCTTTTCCACTTTATTTATATTCTTAGCTAATGCTACATCCATTTCTAACAATGCCTTCAATTTTTGTAAATTCACATAGTTTCTTCTGCAAACTTTCTATATCTTTTTCAATTTGTGCTTTCTCTTTAATTTTAAAAGACACGATAAGATCCATTAGCTTAAAGGAGCATTCATCAAGTGCTTGTTTCCAGCTGATTTCCAAAGAGTCTTCTGGAAAACCAAATGTGGGGGATTTTTTAATTCGAAGACCTCTTGGAATTCATTTGGTTTTAATGTAATTTTCAATACATTTAATGTCCCACCAGAGTCGAATTCTCGTTGTAACTAGCTTTTCAAATAGTGTAAAATGATATTTCAGATCAGTTGTATCATCACATTCAGTATCCAATGCATTATCAAATACAGGTTGAGCCTTCCTTAATCTTGCAATGTTATGAGAACAGGTAAAAGCATAACTGGAGCTTTCCAGGGGGACAATGTCCTCTTCAATATCCATATGATGCATAACAAAAAGTCAATATGTAACTAAATAAATCCCTAATGACAATCCAAAAAATCAGAAATTTCCAAGTTGTAGGATTAGGGGAAATAAAATATATGCTAAACATGTGAAAAGAACCTCCTTCCGTATAAAAATATAAATTAACTCGTCACTCGAGCAACTGGATGGAGCAAGACAAGATTGTGTAGAAAGCCAGTGCGTCAGAAAAAACAAGTCCTGTTTGGCATAATAAACTGCAGTTAGGATAAACTCCTTCCATGTAAGCATATAGCATAACGTAGCCCTAATAGGGTTAGGGGACTAGTACCTAATGCCAGCGGCACCATAAATAAGTAGTACAGACCAACGTCCATTCATCAGAGGAGAAAGAAAGGGTACAGCGACCCATAAAGTGCACTCACTCAGTTTCTCCTGGAGTATCCAACATCAGAATTTTCATAGGCGTGCAATCTCCCAGGTAGGCAGCAGGAACAAGTAGAAAAATAAGGCAGTGCACTGCCAAGAGAAACAGAAGGAGGTTCACGATTTATAGCAAAAAAAGTAGATTTATTACATTAAAAAAGTGGACAAAATGTATGGGACAAAATGCAAGGGATATGGGCTAAAGGATAGTGCTCTCTGATTGGTGCACTGAACTCGGGAACAATTACAACTTTATTAAACTGACATTTAACAGTTAAAAAAGTCTGTGACAACAATGAAGGGCTTCCTAAACCTTAGTGCAAAAAGGAAAAACAGAAAGTATAACAAAACAAACGTTTTATAAAAGGACTAACACTAATAATAATAATAAGTGAAAGAAAAGAAAAGAAATTAAAGAAAAAAATGACAATTAAAGCTAAAGATTAAAAATATAAAAAAGTATATATAGTGCTACTTAATCAAATGATTATAAAAGAAATAATATATCAACTCCCAAAATAAAAGTTTAACTATACCCTAAAAAGCATAATAGTTCAAAAATAGCACAATTGCACAGTAGAACATTTGCAAGACCAGGAGGGCACAAAGCAGGTTTTTACATAACTCTTAATTCTTACTTTATCCTTTTTCCCCCTTTCCTTTAGGATTACTAAGCACAATAACCACAAATTAACCCTAAAGTCAAAAAAAGGGGAAAATCCCCTAGGTGTATCATTAATAATGGTTATATGTGGACCTAAGTTGTCTGAAGGAAAGGAGGTGTAAGATCAATTTTTAGGTATAAAAAACAAGAACAATTGAATGTAAAAAGATCTGTAAGATGATTAGATATATATCAATTACAAAAATCACAAACCAATAATTGAATATACAAATATGATAGTTTCAATTACTAATAGTCTATCACATAACATTATTTACTTACAGAACATCAATCACCATAAGAAATATATATAGCAGAAGATACTATATTTCTATCAAGTTTTTTAGGAAGGTCCTTTAGTAGATTTTTTAGCAGTTTTTTTAACAATTTATTAGCAAGTTTTTTAGCAAATTTTGTAACAAATTTTTTAGCAAGTTTTTTAACAAGTTTTTTAACAAATTCTGTAGCAAGTTTTACAGTAAGATATTTAGCAAGATTTTTAGCAAGATTGTTAGCAAGATTTTTAGCAAAAGTTGACCTAAATAAAGCAAGGGGAGAAGTTGAAATTATTGAAAGGAGCGAATTGTTAAAAAGAAAACCAAAAAAGACATCTCAATTAGACAGCCCCTTGTTTATCACTCAGTTTAGTCGACAGGCACAAGAAGTGAGACACATATTGGAAAAACATTGGAACATATTGCTCCTTGATCCGGTCTTGGGACATAGTCTGCCACATAAACCCAAACTGGTTTTCAGAAAGGCCCAAACTATATCCAATTCACTCTCCCCTAGCTTGTTCTAAGGCCATTCTCATATAAGAGCCCTATCACTATAGGCTCATATAGATGTGGTTCATGTAAAATCTGTGTTCATTTATCCCCAACTAAAACTTTTCAGAGTACATGTACGAAGGAAATATTTAATATACGTAGCTTTATCAATTGTAAGACTACTTTTGTGATCTATCTTCTCACCTGTGGGTGTGGCAAACAGTACGTGGGCCGGACTACACGAAGCCTCAAAATACGCATTATGGAGCATGTGAGGCTTATTAAGAAAAAATATCTCAATCATCCTGTACCACTACACTGTACCCACTGCCCACAGGGAGATGGTAGATTGCTTAAAGTTTGTGTGATTGAGTCAGTTTTGTGTCATGAGAGAGGTGGTAATCGTACCAAAAGGCTTGATCACAGAGAGGCCTTTTGGATATTCACTCTGAAAACCCAGGTTCCATTTGGACTCAATACAGATTGGGACCTGGGACATTTTCTTTGACTTTTGCTAAAAATCTTGCTAAAAATCTTTCTAAATATGTTACTGTAAAACTTGCTACAGAATTTGTTAAAAAACTTGTTAAAAAACTTGCTAAAAAATTGGTTACAAAATTTGCTAAAAAACTTGCTAATAAATTGTTAAAAAACCTGCTAAACAATCTACTAAAGGACCTTCCTAAAAAAACTTGGTAGAAATATATTATATTCTGCTATATATATTTCTTATGGTGATTGATGTTCTCTAAGTAAATCATGTTATGTGATAGACTATTAGTAATTGAAACTATCATATTTCTATATTCAATTATTGGTTTGTGCTTTTTGTAATTGATATATATCTAATCATCTTACAGATCTTTTTACATTCAATTGTTCTTGTTTTTTATACCTAAAAATTGATCTTACACCTCCTTTCATTTGGACAACTTAGGTTCACATATAACCATTATTAATGATACACCTAGGGGATTTTCCCCTTTTTTTGACTTTAGGGTTAATTTTTGGTTAATGTGCTTAGTAATTTTAAAGCAAAGGGGGAAAAAGGATAAAGTAAGAATTAAGAGTTATGTAAAAACCTGCTTTGTGCCCTCCTGGACTTGCAAATGTTCTGTTGTGCAATTGTGCTATTTTTGAACCTTTATGCTTTTTAGGGTATAATTAAACTTTTATTTTGGGAGTTAATATATTATTTCTTTCATAATCATTTGATTAAGTAGCACATATATACTATTTTATATTTTTAATCTTTAGCTTTATTTGTCATTTTTTTCTTTAATTTCTTTTCTTTTCTTTCACTTATTATTATTATTATTATTATTATTATTATTATTATTATTATTATTATTATTATTAATGTTAGTCCTTTTGTAAAACGTTTGTTTTGTTATACTTTCTGTTTTTCCTTTTTGCACTAAGGTTTAGGAAGCCCTTCTTTGTTGTCACGGACGTTGTATTATAAATTGGGGCTTTTAGAGGTGTTGTCTACACCTTGATAAAGGGCATACTGCCCAAAACGCGTTGGTGGACCCCTGTTGCATCTTAGGGGGGACCATTTTGTCCACTTTTTTAATGTAATAAATCTACTTTTTTTGCTATAAACCGTGAGCCTCCTTCTGTTACTCTTGGCAGTGCACTGCCTTATTTTTCTACTTGTTCCTGCTGCCTACCTGGGAGATTGCATGCCTATGAAAATTCTGATGTTGGATACTCCAGGAGAAACTGAGTGAGTGCACTTTATGGGTCGCTGTACCCTTTCTTTCTCCTCTGATGAATGGGACGTTGGTCTGTACTACTTATTTATGGTGCCGCTGGCATTAGGTACTAGTCCCCTAACCCTATTAGGGCTACGTTATGCTATATGCTTACATGGAAGGAGTTTATCCTAACTGCAGTTTATTATGCCAAACAGGACTTGTTTTTTCTGACGCACTGGCTTTCTACACAATGTTGTTCATATGAGGATGTATTTACCTAATTTTTAGACCTGCTAAGGAACAGATGATTGTTATTATTTCCTGATATGTAGAACCGTAGAATTTAAAGAGGGTGTATATTATTTTTCACACCACTGTAGTTTCACCAAAGAAAAAGGCCATAGGCAAAGGCCACACTGGGGAGTTACAGATATCAGGGATCCCCACCTCGAATGACTTTGATGCACTGACATGGGGGGACATTATGTATAAAATGGGGAAGGGAGAAACACCAGAAACCTCAAAAGTGAGGGAGATGAGGGAGAGGAAATAGCAGATACTGTGAGAAAGAAAGATGTATCCATCCAGTGACCTCAAGCAGCCTATTCTGGTGACACTGTCAATGGTAGCAGTATTGAGACTGACATTCCTCATGGTATCGCAGAGTGGGACAATGTGACTATTTGAAAGTTTGGATTTGTGTATTTTTCTCCCTTTTATAATATGTAATATTTGATGTTTTTGTATTGTATATATGTTGCCTATATTTTAACAAATACAATTGTAGGAGAGTCAGAGAAAGGGGGACATGACTTTGAAACAGGATCATTAGATACAGTAATAGGGATATCAGACATTGAATCGGGAGTCTTAGAACAATCAAGGGATACAGCACATACTGCTGAGGAAACAGTGAGAGGTGTACTTGACCTTGATATAGGAGCAGTGGAGAACTCATCTTTTGGCTCTTGGAATGCAAGGTTAGCTTGCTGAAGCGGATGGGTAAGTGCCGACGAAGAATCAGCCAGGGGTGCAACAAGAGGATGGTTGGCAAAGATTTGCAAGCTGGAGGTGATGGAAGCGATTAGTCCCACGTAGTCAGGAGGGTGGAGTGCCTATCACGGACTTAGCCCCGGAGGGACAGCACCATCCCTACATCAGTGTGGCGCCATATGTGGCCTGAGTATTATGTGACGGTGCTCATCTCTGATCAGGAAGCGGACCCCCAGGGCTTAGATAGGGGTGTCAATTCCCCGAACAGAGCCCAGGGACAGAGTCCTGTTAGAGTATCCGTGGTCGGTAAGCAGAATCCAGGTGACAGGCAAAAGGTCTGGGCAGGCGGAAGGCAGTGAGGCTGGGGTCATAGTCCGCAGTCAGCAACAGGAATTCCAAATGAACAGGGAAGCCACAGGGATGGGCAAGCCACAGCAACAGGCTGGCCTTTTTAACAGGGAAGCCTCAGGGATAGGCAAGCCAAAGGGACTGGCAAGCAAATAGAAGGCTCAGGAACTTGGAAGGCTCAGGAACTAGAGGCCAGGGATAAATGGAAACATATAAAATGCTCAGGCAGGGGCTGGAAGTTATTTAAGCCCTTGAACATGTGCATCCAATATAGCAGGCTGCCAGTTTTAAAAATGTCCACAGCAGTAAGGTAAGGGTGGGTTCCAGCCAAAACCATCTTTGGAACCCTTACAGGATCAGAATCAGAATCGGTTTGTGGATAGGGATTACCCTGAGGAGCTTCTTGATTGTTAGTGATGTAAGGCAGGATTTACATCTAGACAGGCACTACTATGTAACAAAAATAGAGTGTTGGGTAAAGCCAAAATAGATTTCTCTGTCCCTTTTGTGTCTGAGTTTAGTACCATAAGCAGTAAAATCAGGAACACAGTTACTGCCCATTGGTTTATTTATTTATTTATTTAAAAAATATTTTACCAGGAAGTAATACATTGAGAGTTACCTCTCGTATTCAAGTATGTCCTGGGCATAGAGTTAGGATGACAAATAGTACATGGTTACAAATACAGTTACATAAGTGAACAGGGTATACATTATATACAAGACATTGCATGCACAGTTAAAGAAAAAAATATATTATAGGCATATGTAACAGTTACAGACCAGATTAAAATGTGAGACAGACTTAGTTTTGAAAGAACTTAAACTGGTGGTGGATTTGAGAGTCTCCGGTAGATTGTTCCAGTTTTGGGGTGCACGGTAAGAGAAGGAGGAGCGGCCAGATACTTTGTTGAGCCTTTGGACCATGAATAGTCTTTTGGAGTCAGATCTCAGATGATAAGTGCTGCATGTGGTAGGGATGAGGAGCTTGTTCAGATAGATGGGTAGCTTGCCCAGAAAATATTTGAAGGCAGGAAAGGTGAACTTTGTGCCTAGACTCAAGTGATGACCAATCAAGTATTTCGCAGTGATGTGTGTTGTAATTGCATTGGAGAACAAAACGGCATATTGAATTCTAGAGGGTGTCAAGTTTGCTATGGTGGATTTGCGGTGACGAGCCATATGCAATGTCTCTATAGTCGATAATTGGCATTAGCATCTGCTCTGCGATACGCTTTCTGACCAGCAGAGTTAGGGAGGATTTGTTCCTGTAAAGTACACTTAGGGCTCTATGCAGTAAGCGCCGAAAAAGTCCTCTCGCCATGTGTTCCTTATCGGCATGATTTTGCCGATTTTCCCTCGCCGTATGCAATAAGTGCCGAATCCCTTCTGAATCAAGCCGAAAACATTTGTTCCCACTCTGACGATGATTTGCCGATCACACACAGGTGTATCGGCGTGCATGGCGAGGTGGTGTTAGGTTCGCAAATGAAACTTCTTTCTGAATCTGCCGAAGCAAGCATGTTTTTGATTGAGTGGCCCATTTAAAGGCAGCGTGTATTTTTATTCATTCTCTGTGTTGTTGGGAGAGAGAGAGACACACAGAGCTAGGCGATTTTTATGTTTCATATTGACAGAGAGAGTTGCTGTGTATTGTGATAGGTTTGTCCTGTTTTGTTTTGTTAACATCTTTGTGTTGTTTTCAGTTTGTAAGTGTTCAGTGCGATTGGGTTTAAATTCCTTTTCTGTTCTTTGTGGGTGCTATAGGTATGGCCGAAAGGCGTGGGAGGAGTGATGCTGTTGTGAGTGGTATTGGTAGTCGTGTGAGTACGCGTCTGAGTGAACGTAGGATTCAGGGGAGTGCTGTTGCTGCGAGTGCGACTGGTGTTGCTGGGAGTGCGAGTGGTGTTGCTGTGAGTGTGAGTGCTGGTGGTGGCTCTGTTGCTTGTGCTGCTGGGGTGTCTGTTGCTGGTGCTGCTGGGGTGTCTGTTGCTGGTGCTGCTGGGATGTCTGTTGCTGGTGGTGATGTGGTGTCTGATGGTGGGGTGGTTGGTGGTGGGCCACATTTGGAGACTCTTCCATTGGAAGAAGGAGAGTCCAGTCAGCAGCAGCCAAGCTCTGTGGCTGCACATGGTCTGAAGAAACGTGTGGAGCGGCCACGTAATCCTCGTTTCAATGATGAGAAAAACAGAGTTCTTGTCACAGGGATTTTGGAGCACTATGACTCTCTATATGGGCATTTAGTAGGTAAGTCAATCTTTGCATTGATTGTTCAAAGACATTTTATCCTATCTCATGTGACGTGTTAATATCAAACTATTAATCTCTAATATCTATCAATTAAAGTTAATTGTTACACACATAATCCTTCATGCTTTATAACGACCATAACAATCAGTCAAAAAAGTTTGCCAAAGTTCATACAATATTCATGCAAGCTTCCTTAGATTTGTATGTTTCCACATAAATGCTCATGTGGTACACATATTCAACCTAAACCAGCATGTTTGGTATCTCTTGGAACAGGTAGCAGTTTTGTAAAATGTTCGTCTTTCTATTAATTAGTAAGGTCATATATTTTGTATGTATTTCAAGGGCGGACAAGTTCAGCCTCAAGAAAAGAAATGTGGGAGCAAATAACATTGTCTGTGTCTGCGTGTGGGAATCATGTCAGGGACCGCACAAATTGTCGGAAGAGATTTGATGATATCAAGTCGAATTTAAAGAAAAAAATCCCCAATGCCCAGTGCACGCATTGATCGATCGCGTCCTCTAGGCATTCCCTTTATATATTTATTTTCTGTAGTTGCCACGCATACTGCGCATGCGCGCCACTGTTATTTTTGCCGTAATAGTTCCCTGGATACGGGAGACGCCACCCAACACTGCTGCTTCCCTGGGTTGACGTTGGAATTGATTGGTTAGTGATTACAGCTGTTTAGCATCACGGCCCAGCCTATCAGGGATTTGTTTGTTAGTTGGTGATGGGTATATATGTTTGTCAGGTTTTACTATTTATTGAGCACTCTCTTGAGAAAGGTCCTGTGTCAAGGACCGAAATGTCGGGTTTTTGTGCCAGTTTCTCTTCTGAATACACGCTTTTTTGTACTTCCTGAGTGTGCTGTCTCTTTCTTGCCTCGTGATCCTGGGATCCTGGAGTTACCTGGTAAGTTACCTGGAGTTACCTTTCACAGGAATCGAAACTTTCCTTTCTGCTTAGGCAATCAAAATGTGCAAAACAAGTTTAATCTTTTAATTACAATAACAATGTGTGTGAAATCATCAACTGTGCTATGATGAACAGATTTCTACATACACTTAGCTACAATTAACCATACACACACATCTCTCTCTTTGTCTCTCTTTGTATCTCTCTCTTTGTATCTCTCTCTTTCTCTCTAGATATATTATATAACCACTTGTATGTAAGTGGTATTGATTAGATATATGTGTGGTTATTGTGTGATATATGTGCTATATACTAATATATATATATATTATTGTGTGGTGTGGTGGGGTGTGGTGTGGGTGTTGTTGTGTGTGTGTGTGGTGTGTGTGTGTGTGTGTGGAGAGAGAGAGAGAGACACAGAGAGACAAAGAGGAGAGTGTTGTTTGTATGGTTAATTGTAGCTAAGTTTACAGTAGCGACATTGCTTATTGAAGCAAAAGCCGCCGGCTCCATGCGGCTGGGAAGCGGGGTAGCCGCGGCGCGTGGCGGCGCACTGTGACGTCACAGTAACATGCGCGCCCGGCTTCCCCGTCTTCCCCGTCCTCCGGCTTCCCAGGCTTCCCCGACACCCCTGGAGATCAAATGAAGGTAAGCGGGGGTGCGGGAAGCAGAGGGGCAGAGCAGGAGCCGGGTACGGGGTCGGGAGGGAGGTAAATTGCGCGCGAAGTGTGGAGGGGTTTGCGTGGGGGAACGCGGCGGCGCCGGTTTGTTTACTGGCGGCGCTGGGGTAGATCTCGGCGTGCCGTCGTGATTTAGTGCAATAAACAATGTCGGTGCTGTATGTAGAAATCTGTTCATCATAGCACAGTTGATGATTTCACACACATTGTTATTGTAATTAAAAGATTAAACTTGTTTTGCACATTTTGATTGCCTAAGCAGAAAGGAAAGTTTCGATTCCTGTGAAAAGAGGGTATCTTAGACAAAGAATCCCTTTTGCACTAGTTATTGGCTATCAACATAGTAGGTTTATTGTTTATGCATAACCAAAAATAGCATGTACAGAAAAGATAGATTTTGAACACATTATTCCCTCACGTACACACAAAACCTTTTAGTGGTAAGAAGTATAATACAACCTGTTGATGAATGACATACCGGTGCCACATGCATTTGTCCACACAGCAGAGAACAGAAAGGTGGGAGAACCAAATTCATCTGTTTCCTATGTGAATGGTATTTGGACATATGTATTTATCATTACAATGAATTAATACATCTATGTAGTACAATGAACATATAGGTAGTTGCGTACATGAAAAATATGTGTTAATCACATTACGACGTGTTTCCACACCACAGGCTGTTTGCTCAGTGTCAGCTGCTAAATGTAAGGGTTGCTCCTCCTCCAAGCCCTGACGTACAGTATGTCGGTTTCTAAATTATGGCGGAGTGCCAGATTGTGCAGAATGCAACAAGCAATTACAATATCTGACACTTTAGCAGGCTTATATTGAAGTGCCCCACCAGTACGATCTAAACACCTGAATCTTGTTTTAAGCAGGCCAAATGTCCGCTCGATGACCGATCTTGTAGATATGTGGGCTACATTATAACGTTCCTCTGCTTCAGATTGAGGGTTAGCCAACGGTGTCAAAAGCCACGGCCTAATTCCGTATCCTGAGTAACCTAGAATGAAGCATGCACAAACATTAAATAACATTATAGAATGTGTAAACATTAACGACGACATTTGCAACATACACATTACTGGTTTGTTAACAGTTCATAATATGTACTCACCCACCAGCCAACCAGGTCCAAAATAGCCTTGATCAAAAGCATGGAAAACTGATGAGTTTCTCAGGATAGAGGAATCGTGGCTGGAACCAGGGAATCTGGCTACCACATGCATAATCTTCATCGTGGCATAGTATACCACCTGTACATTCAGGGAATGGTAGTGCTTACGATTGCGGTAAGCATGCTCACTCTGACTAGGCGGGATCAAGGCAACATGGGTACAATCTATTGCACCCATCACATATGGTATCCCGGCTATGGCATAAAAGCCATTCCTTACTTCCAGCCACTCTTTCTGCTCTGTAGGAAAATGAATATAATTCCTAGCTCGTCTCTTCAGTGCACATAGAAACTGGGTAAAGGCCCGTGAGAATGTAGATTGCGAGACCCCGCCCACTATGCCCACAGTTGTCTGGAATGACGCGGAAGCAAGATAATGTAATGAGCACAGCATTTTAACAAGCCCAGGGACTGCACGACCTCTGGTTGTCCCAAAATCTAAATCTACCCGTATCTCTTCATAAAGAGATAAGATTGCTGCTGAGCTCAAACGATACCGACTTATAATCTCCTCCTCACTCATCCCATCGAACATGGTTCTCTCCCTGAATAAACGTGGACGAGGCACAACTTCTCTCCTCTCTCTTCTCCTCTCATCTCCTTGCCCTCTCCCTCTCCCTCTCCACTCCGCGTCCCTGTCCCTTCCTTGCCCTGTGACATACTGTCCCTCAGCTAGCCTCTCCTCCAATGGAATCTTCCTCCGTCTCATGAACAATCGTTTCATCTTCAAGTCTGTAGCTGTCAATGCACAGGTAATTGCCTTCCTTTAAATACCTATGTGATGATGTCACGTGACTTGATGGAGTGCAAGGTGTTAAATAAACATATCCATGTTGTGAACTCCAAACGGGTATACAGTACGAATTATATGGATTATTTATGTGTGTTCACCAGGCAATCCTGATATTTGACTATGATGTTACGTTAAGCTTTGTACAACAATTTATTCGCAAGTATTTATGGAATGTGTAATGCATGTACCACTTATGAACGCAACACTCAGTCATCTCATTAGGATACAACCATGACATTGACGTTGAAAAACTACGTTGCAATATGTATAATTTAGCATGTTATTGTCACATGTTCACATGAACTAATTATGATGTGCATATGCATAATTTAATGCCATCAGGATACTTGCTATTGATTATGTTTCAATCGTCTAAGATTGAGTAACTATTATAGATCTGTGTCTAACTTATCATGAACTGATTATTATGCATCGTGTACAATGTAAAATGCAATGTTATTGAGTGTCCAATTGTGAACGTCATAAAAAGAGGGAGGTCACAAACTACATGTAAACATGAAAAAAAACAGCTACATTTACATTTGATCATACGTTACACATTCAAAGCATTCTATAATGTATACCAACATTACTATACGCTGGATCTGTTAGATGTGTGAAATCTGTTACATCATATAATAAATTGAAGCACACTTAAGTAACATGTTTCATATTATGTGACCTCTTCCTTTAAGAGTTTACTATAGGAGTTTCCCTTGACACATCATAACATTAAGACTAATGTGACACGCAAAACATCATAACATAGACAAGTACAATGTTCTGCCAATAATAAACGTAAGCGGTGATACAATGAAGTAAATCACATCGACACTGTAATGCCAAGCACATTTTTATTAAGAGCAATAGAACGTAAACACTCCTATAAAGTTATAAGTCCCCGCTCCATTGACTCCATTGATGTAGAGATGAGCTATTTTTTCTAAGTGCCGTCCCGGCAACCGTGCCGATCCTTCTTCCCTCCAACTTGCCAACTTTAGTTGGCGGGACAAATTGCCGTAGAAATCTCAATTTTAGAGTGCCGATCAGCACCGATAAGCTGATCGGGGCAACTAGAATACAGCCAATTTCAAAAAGTGGCGAAAAGTGCCGATAAGTGGGTTATCGGCAGCCGCCTGCCGATAATTTTTTATCGGGAAGACAAAATGCCGATTTTGGCCACTTATCGGCGCTTACTGAATCGCAAATGCAATTTTGGCGGGAAAATGCCGATAAAAGCCTTATCGGCGCTTACTGCATGAGGCCCTTAGTTTGGCATAGGTTTCAGATGTCAGGGTATCAATGTGCATCCCGAATGTTAAGTGGGAGTCAAACCATATGCCCAGGTATTTAAAACTAGTAACAGGAGTTAGGGAGGTGTTAGCATCGGTTCTGATCTGGAGCTCAATCATTGGAAGCTTTAAAAATTTAGCCCTGGTCCCAAATACCATTGTTACAGTCTTGTCAGTGTTTAAAAACAGTTTGTTTAGGAAATCCAGTTTTCGAGTCTCAAAAAGTCAGACTGAAGTATGTGTTCAAGGTCGGAGTGATTATGGCTGTGTGCCTACTGGATTGTGTCACCTGCATACATGTGTATTGAAGCTCCCTTACAAGCTGTAGCAAGATCATTGATGGACAGGAGTCTAAGGTGAAATGGGGAAACAAATTCAGCCTCAAGGGACAGTATTATGGAAAGACGCTAATCCAAATGTACAGATGCAGCAACAAGTATCCAAACACTTGCCATTGAACATCTTTATCTGTATACCAAGACAAATTTCCCTAGCCAATTCCAATCTGGCTTTCACCCCAAACACTCCGGGGTAACTAACCTGCTAAAAGTTTGCAATGAAATCCAGTGTGGAATGGAACGGGGACAACTCACTGGTGCAATATTCCTAGATTTTGCAAACGTTTTTGTTACCGTTGATCATGCTATCCTGCTTAACAAACTCTGGAATAGGGAAGCATGCTTTAAACTGGTTTCAGTCCTACCTATCAGGTAGATCCCAGCATGTATGAACAAGAGAAAAAGGAAACCTAGTATTTAAGAGCACTCAATCACAACAAGTGTATAATGATAATATTAAAATTAATTTATTGTCATCAACGAATATAAAATAAAGGGGTTTAAAATCAAATCAAACAGCATGTGACTGTAATCAAAGTAACATAGCTATAACAGCTCTGTCGATTAAACATATGGGAGATTCATGAAAAGTAGTCAGAATCTCATGCTGCAAATTAACAGCCTACTATAATATATAGTTGTTAAAGGGACCAGTATTAAAACTGCTGTATAGTGACTGTCTCAGCAGCCCAAGGTGTAAATGAGATAGTAATAGTAGCTAAGTATTGGTCAGCTACAGAACCAAGGCTGAATCTGCTAACAACTGAATGGTAAATGCATATATATCTCAAGGTATAAGAAGATATACAACGGCAAATGTATAATGTCCAAATGATATTTGGACACTGCCACGTAGAGAAAGTCTTACTCCGTGGGAGCACACCGCCACTACAACATCAGCAGAAAATGCAGTGAAATTACTGCTGCGGGGGGTAAGTATGCAGAGACAGTAAATATCATATGAAGGTGATGTAATCATATGCAGAGAGGCAATAAGTGTCTTGAGAAGAGCAGTGTCCTGTATAACGGGTAGGTCAATTCCCTGCTGCATGCAAATACCAGCAGCACAGTAGCCCCATGTAGGTGAGCGGCTGTGCTCAGAGGTAACTGGGAGTTACTACCAATCACCCGACAAAACTCAGCTGGCAGTTTAAAGCGGATCCACGGCAAGTAAATAGTGACGTGAATAGGTCCGTGGAGCGAAGGTACAACTTAACGGCTTAGCCTCTGACCCCCGCCAAACTATTAGCACAGCATCAATGAATCGAAGCCACATGTGTGGTAAGATACTCAAGTTCCTCAGAGAACACCACTTCTGATTCCAACCATCCCAGATACAGGTTTGCATATGTGGGGGCACATTTCGTGCCCATAGCAGTACCCTGTATCTGGTGGTAGATAATCTTATTGAACCAGAAATAGTTTTTCTGTTGCACAAATTGTAGAAGTTCCACAATAAAGTTGTTATGGTTGTGATGCCACTGACTATGTGGGTTAAGGAAGTATTTTACCGCCCTGATTTATCCCCTGATCATGTTTGATGCTGGAGTATAATCCCTCCACATCTAGTGTGACTAGGATACAGCCTTCTGCTACCGTAATGCCTTCTAGTCTCTTAAGGACGTCTTTTGTGCCCTTAATAAATTAAGGCAGGGTTGTAACAAAGGGTCTCAAAACTTTGTCCACGTATGAACTGGCTTTTTCTGTTAAATTGCCAATCCCGGAGACAATTGGTCTACCTGGGGGCGGTGTTTTGTTTTTGTGAACCTTTGGAAGGCTATAGAAGGTGGCAATCTTTGGTGTCTTGACCAGGATGTAGTTATACTCTTTTTCTGAGATCAGTTTTTGTGTTAAACCCCCATTAAGTATGTTAATCAGCTCTTTATTGTATCTCAAAGTGGGGTCAGTCTGTAAAATCTCATAGCAAGCCCAGTCAGATAATATCCTCGTGTTCTCTTTAACATAGTCTTCAGATCTCAAAATAACCAGATTGCCACCTTTGTCTGATGTGTGTTTTGAATTGACGGCGTATATTTTATGCCACATTTGGTTTATCAATTGTAATACCACGGGAGTGATTTACATGGGGACCTGCAAATGTGGCATAAAATATGTGGGTAAAACACGCCGTCAATTCAAAACACGCATATTGGAACACATAGGATTCATACGGAATAAACTTGATACCCCTATTGCTAATCATGTCAATGGGTGTCAGAATGGGGACCTGAAGGCAATTACCTTCAAATGAATAGATCACTTTTCCCCTGGAATCAAACGGGGGGATTGGGATACTGAACTTCTAAAAATTGAGTCTAGATGGATTTATACTCATGGAACATTGAGCCATCCGGACTCAATGAGGGGTTTGTATTAGCCCCTTTATCTAACTCTCCTTTTGTTGGGAGGGTCTTTGATCTGCATCTACGTAACATTTTACTTAACTAAATTTACCATATTGTATTATCCAAAAAAAAATTTGGATCATTGCTTTGCTTCCAAACTCCTAGGATTATAACATATTAAGGATCCACAGAGTGTGCTTATCATTTATTTATGGTTGACTACTTAAATCAACCAGGGACTGTTCATATTTGGGCTATCCCTAAATAAACATGTTGACGAAGTTGAGACATTAGGGGGTCTGGCATAACAACATAACAGCATTTAGGATGAAGCCATTTTGTGTGAATATTCAATCCCATCTTGTCTTGTCTTTGTGAGTCTAATTTCTGTGTTTCATTTCTGTATAAACAAATGTGTGAAGCAGAGGAATGGATTTTTTTTTTCAGCTCCTAGCTAAATTTATTGACTCTTCCTCATCCAATCAGCTTCAAATTGAAAGTTGTAAACAGCGCTAAAAGTTATGAGAACCCTGAGATAAGTTTAGATTCTTTCAGTAGAATTTATTCTCCATAACATATTGCTAGCGACAGAATAGGCACCATCCCATTTAACCCCAGAATGGTTTCTAGCTGACAGGCAGTTATACAATATTATTATGTATTACAAAATGACATCAGCTTTAGTATTGTTATGTATTACAAAAGAGGTAATGTTTAGTGACGTGCAAGCCCCCCTATAAAGGGGTGGAGCTTTAGGATTTAGGTTATAAATATATGGCATATCGTGTTATTATTTAGAGAGCTTTTGTTTTGAATCTGTCTCCGTTGTGCACTTGACTTGAATAAATTCACGTGTTATTCTGTTTCAAAATACCCTCAGACTGTGTTTTTTTATTTACACGCTTTCCACAGATGGCCAATCCGAAATAGGGACTCAATATCATCGGAATCGAGCACCCATGAATCACTCCTCCATCACTCAAACCTAGCTCACATATAATCAAGGTAGGCTACCTGCATTTTTTAGACAAACGCCTGATTAAATATTTTTGAGTGGTGCGGGGAGCTGATTTTTGAACGGTGTCTTATCTGATGTGACGAGTAAATCCCTAGCAGTTTCACGTGAATTTATTATTCTCTTGTTCCTTATTCATTTAAAAGTTTAAGAGTTGTTAGAGTTGTTAGGGGCTAAGGTAAGAGTCCCGTTAAAGGTTTTGGTGTTTTGGTGATGAAAGTGAGTGTTTTTTTGTGCTTAAGGTATTGTTAGACCGTCCTGGGTTGTGATAATATTTTGTTGTCGAGCAGGACGGTCCCTGATGTACATTTGCTCTGTTTTGTCATTTACATACCAAGTAGTTCATGGATATCTGGTTAGAAGGTCGTATCTTGTATCCATGTTATAAAAGTAAGGTTTATCAGGACTGGGTTGGACCCACTGAAGTGATTCAAGTTTTTTCTTTGGTATAGTTATAAAGAGAAAATGTGATTGGGGAACATCTCGTGACAGGTCCTTATCTGCATATTTACACTATTCAGAACAAATAACATGCCAAAAGTGACTGTAATCAGCTTGCTTGTTATTGTAACGCTAAATTGTACAGGTCAATTAACAGTTGATTGCTGTAGCCGAAGTATTGTAACAGGTCATTAAATTTGATTTCTGTAACCGAAGAAGTATTGTACAGGTCAATTAAATTTGATTTCTGTAACAGGGGAATAATGGGAAACCAAAAATTCTCAAAGGATTGTGTGTCTGCAGACGAAAATAATAAAGAATGAATACAGAACGAAAGAGACAATATAATATTTTGTTGGCCACTGAATGGCACTGTTTTTGTTGTACTATTTCAACTAATTGCGCAGATGTTTAAATGAAAGAGGATCTTTTTCTGTGGAATTTGATTAGCTCAGGGAGCCTCCGTTCTTGTGTGTTTTTGAATCCCACAGGGAAACATACCTTACGTTAATATGGGTCAAAAGAAATCTGTTGAGTGGACAAGGTCCCGCTGTATTATTTTACTATTGCCAGACAGAAGTTAATATAATAACAAGTGAAAAGAAAGTGAATAGGAAAGAAATAGCAAGTGAATTTGCCGATAGTATAATTAAGGCATATGTGGTGTTGAGAGTAATATTGAGGTTTTTTTTATGACAGGTTTATATGCAGAAATTGGGATACTTAGAGACTGGTTGTATATTGTTTGAAAGGACAGAAAGTGTTTGAATTGAGACATAATGTTTTTGATTGCCAGTTAGGACATGTACCATTTTGCAGACAGCCCAAGTATAGAGAGTAAGAAAAAGAGAATAATTGAAAGATTAGTTCTTACTGGCCACACGAATAGGCTTTGTGAACCAGAAAATTCTTTTTCCTTCTGTTCTAATGGCAACTAGAAGAGAATAAAGCAGGTTATTTATATGAGAAGCTGATTCGTGTGTAAGAGATAATTTGTGTCATTTCTTGGTGGGTGTCTGTATTGTGTGTTGTTCTGTATTGTTGCACCTAAACACTAGATATTGTGTTTTTAAAAATATGGGTAAAGCTCATAAGCATTGTTTGAAGTATAATTGTATTGTGTTTTCATGTATAGAATTGCCATTATGGCTCAGCGCTTCACAGGAGTGGTGGCATGTCGTAATCATATAGTTATCAAATGAAAAGGTAAGAGGTCATAGAATAGTGATCCAGATAAAGTAAAAGTTGAGCACAGAGAAGTACCACTGCTCTGAGGAGCTTACAATCTACTTGGTAGGTAGGGAGAGCATACACAAAACATAGTGACTTGATTAAACCAAGAGGAATTTCAGAGGGGAAACACAAATCAGAGTTTTTAATAGTTGACACAGAGGAACGGTGTATCTTTGTATATTGTGGGGAAAAAAAGCGACAGTTATAGAAATGTTTGAATGAAAGAGAGAATAAGAGAGAGGAGTTGGAGGACCCCTAAGCAGCGTGCTTGAGTTACTGGATGGAAGATTCAAGAGTAATGTGGAAGGAGATAATAGGGTCAGGTTTGGGAGGAGTATGAGGAACTCTGTTTTTGCCATGTTAATTTAAGCGAAAGAGTCTTCCAGGATGAGATATCGAGAGACATTCAAGAAACGTAGGTTGTATGGCAGGTGTAGGTCAGGGATGAAAAGTAAATGGTGGTGTTGTCAGCATAGAGGTGAATTTAAACCTAAGAGATGTTATTAGGTGTCACCTAGAGAGAGTGTGTACAGAGAAAAGAAGAGTGTGGTCCACAGAGCAAATGCTTCAGAGGTGGAGTAATAGGAGCAGAGTGTGATGACCTTCTTGTCTTGGGAGGCTGTCTTTCATGATTTATTTTAGTGGAATTGTCCCCGTGGAGGGAGCAGTGCAGAATGTCAGATTGTAGAGGGTTAAGGATAGATGGGTGTGAGAAAATGGGAGCAAGCAGAGATATGCAAGACAAGTTCAGTAGCTTAGAAAAGAGAGTAGGGTCAACTTGCTATTTTTGAGTCTGGTATACACTATTACATGTTTGAAGGAGAATGAAATGTAGCAGATTGAGAGGGAGAGAGGAGATCAACAGTGATGTTGACACTCTTTTGAGACGTGGAAAAAAGTCAAGGAAAGCAGGTAGAGTTGGAAGCAAAGTATGATGGAGGAGAAAAAGAGTGAGAATGTTCTGTGTGTATTGATTCAACCTCTTTCTTAAAAAGAGTCGCAAAGTCTGAGTGAGATGAAGTGACGAATTATGTTGTGGGTTAGACTTATGATAGTGTGTGATTAATGGAAAGAAATAGGTTTGTGTAGCTTGAGAAAGGACATAATTGCAACAGTATAGCATAATTGTAGGGAATTAAATCATTAACTATGAAAGTTCATACAAATGAGGCATTAAAGAGAACTGTAGTGGAGGGAGAATATGCATGAGCGTGGTGGCGTTATTTGTGGTGTTAAGAAATTATATGAACCTCAGCTATATAAACTCCGGTGGTTAATTTTTGAAAGGTCATAAAAAAGTAGTTCTTAGGCTGCTGGATAACGCTCCATGTATTAAACTTAAGCAAAAGTTCCAATCCTCAATAATAATTATTTCAGGAAAAGCCCGCGGTTTATCGTTATCTTATCTTTTATCTTTTCAGGTCAATTGGCGAAACGCCCAGAAACAAAAATGGCTCTTGCCCGAAACAAGTCTTTATAAAATTTTTTTCTTTAGTCAGATGAATATGCAGAGTGTCTTTAAATGATAAAGCTACTCGTTGTCTCACACTTGCAAAGAGATTATAACTACAGAGTATCAAATTCATACAACTACTCTTTTTACCTATCTTCTGTCCCCTATCCTTTTTCTCCATATCGTACGCTTCCTCTTTTCTCATATTTTTCTCCCCTTTTCTTCGCCCCTAAAAAAGGGTAATTCTGTTGTTCCCGTGCTTTTTCGACCCCACGGTGGAGTATTGTCGTTTTCTACTCTAACTAGGAGTTATTGTCAATAAAATATAATTGTAGACATTTCATTTTGCCAAAACACAACCAACAACTGTTTGCACGAAAAAAAATGTGATCCCCTCGGGACTCTGTGATAACCTTGGCTCCTTTTTTTCTCTTTTATCTGCTTCTCGCGTTCCCGGCCCGGTGGGATCACCTCTTCCCCCTCCCTTTCCCTCGTGCGCCGGGTCTCCCTTATTGCAAGGCATTTCACAACATCTTTAGGCAGAATCGTTTTACAATGGAGTGGTTGGGGTTGGAGGCCTGACATGTTGGCGTGGGGTGCATTTTTTCTTTAGTCTATTCTTTCTTTGCATTGTTGTCTCCCAGAGCCCCTTTTTTTTCCTAGGCCTACTTTGCTCTTTTTGCTTCTATCATATTCCCTATTGTCAGGGATCTCGCATTTTATCTACTCTCAATTGCTTATAGCCCCCTGCCCTCTTGTGTCCTCTCGGGAGAGACTCTGATGGCTGACAGCCTTTGGGACGAAGATCCTCTCCTCTACCGCTTCTATAGCTTTCTCTATTCAGTTCTCCCTCCTCGTGTTCCTTGTTCCATGGGAAGGAGAAGAGGGGTGTCAGCAAAATCAGACAATAGGAAGGAAATCCCTGCCCTGTAAGATTCTTACAAATCTAAGGTTTGAGGGGAATTTACAGAGATGCATGTTAGGGAATAATTGGCTGTAGATGGCAGTGCTTGTGCCACAATGGGTGTGGTAGGATGACTGTGTGGGAAATAAGAGTCCACCATGTAGTGCAGGCTATGTTTGGTTGATGTTTAATTTTGTGTTGGGCCAGTTTTTAACAAGTTTACGTTGTAGTATTTATTATGAAAAGGTTCTGCATACCATTTGATCGAAGGAGATGAATAGTTGATTGCATGAATAGAGCAAGTGTGTATGGGACGGAAGATTATATTGTCTGTATTTTTATCACCGCTGTTTTTTTTGTCCCCCCCCCTTCACTTTTTACGCAGTTGGGCACAGCTCTGGTAATTTTCCAGGGTCTTAGGGATAGGCCCTGTAGACAGGATAGGTTGATTATCTGTAAGGCAATTGGTTTGAACAATTGACTGAGGCCACAAAGGCCTTAGGCATACCTTAGTAATGTATAAGTAAAGTTCCCGACATGTAGCGCTAATTTTTTAAATATGAGGAGCATTAATATGTCTCCTAAGCCTCTTTCTATATGCTTATGTATCCTGACGCATTATTAACCCCCTTTGCTGCCAACGTTCCTTTTGTTCCTTTCTTTCGTCGATCGAACATTCTATGTTAGAATCCCTCATGCGCCCCTTCTGGACCATTAAGCTGCCTTCTGCCTCATCCTCGTTCCCCCACGGCCCCACCTTCCCGGCCCCTGAACTCTTTGTTCCTCCCCCCACTTCTCCTTCTTGGTCTTCC
Organism: Ascaphus truei; assembly: GCA_036426205.1. Classification (NCBI taxonomy): domain Eukaryota; kingdom Metazoa; phylum Chordata; class Amphibia; order Anura; family Ascaphidae; genus Ascaphus; species Ascaphus truei. The sequence continues at coordinate 30,260 of WSYH01003537.1, read as the reverse complement.
CTCTCCTAGTACATCATTTATTTTCTAATCCTCTCCTAGGCATAAGGTATGATAAACAGTTCCCCTCTCGTACATTGCTATCATAGTTCAAATTTCAAGTTAGTTCCTAAACAGCATGGGTCCTTATCCCAGATGAAGGGCCTCATACTGAACCACCAATAACCGCTCCTATTCAATTTGACATAGTTGCTTAAGGTCATCCTATTCCCCCACTTGTCGGCCGTTCCCTGCTCCTTCCCTCTCCCCCACCCATGCACCCCCCCGCCTTCCTCTCAACTGCCCGTTCACCTTGACTACAGTCCAACTCCCGATTGCCTAATATTATCAATTTTGCACTCTGCCCCTCCCCTCATTTTCACGGGGGCCTTTTCACCATCACGATGTAACCCCCCGCTCCCATGTCCTCCGTCCTACTCCCGGTTTGCTTGGGGAACCTTTCCTAGCCTGGTCTTATCAGGAACATTTCATTTTTTTCAAAGACTCAAAACATTCTATTTTTTAGAACTCAATATTCCTGTTTCTATCAAGAACATTTTCATTTTTCAGAGACTCAATATTTTTATTCTTTAGAGTGTAGTTTTAAAGTTAGAAATTAAGGTGTATGTAGAATTGAGCGCCTTGATGGGAGGATTGGTTTTCCTGGACGTGGCTTGTGAAAGCTCTTGTATGGGTTTTGGCAGTACTCTTCACTCTCTATGTATGTGTCATACAGCACAAAAACTTTGATCCAGAAGTGTGTTGCGAACCTCCACCGAGAGGAGGGGGTCACCCAGGGTGTGTCCGCCACAGGATGGATCATAAGTCAGCCATGTTTTACCATCGCAGACATTGTCTGTTACTGATATTCTGATGTGAATGATGTATAACAATAGCTTTGCAGGGGTGAGGATCATGCATTTCTCTTCCACAGATACCAAACCCCTTCTTCTCCGTAATATCTGAAGCTGGATTATTTTATTAAGATAGGGCAATTTCCTTTATCTAGCACCTGCATATCCAAAGAACGGTTGCTTTCATAAAATAAGGTTTTTTAGTATTATTGTATAATTTTTCTTGTATTTTCCCATTTTTTAAGGGAAAACCTCTTTAAGGGTGGTATCACACACTATGAACAAGATCAATTTATGGGTCAAGTGTCTCCACCCAACCAATGAAACCTGTGTTAAAATGTATGTCGATCCAGCTAACAATTTACAGGACGGATGTGGCCTTAATTTTGCAGTTTTTAATTTCATCATCATTAAACCAAGAACATGTTTCGATCAGCTTATGGCCTTACAAAATAAATAAATGGTGTTAGTTTATATATTTAGCATCAAAGGAGGTGTATATCCCCTAATTAAAGAACAATTTTGTTGTTTTCATCCAGGATCAGAGTGGCAAGTGTACAACATTGAAGTTAGATAAGATAAGGAGAAATTCAAGAAAGAACTTAGGAAGGGAGGCGACACAGACGGGACCATGGTTTTTTTTTCAACTCGACTTTTTTCATGACAGTCGAAATTTGAATGTGTAATGTGTGTGAGTGTGATACCGTTGTCATCTATCGTTTGTGTTACGTTTGTCAAAGGCATGATCCCAAATATGCCAACCCCCTCTGCCCACAGTTGATGCATGTTTTGTCTGACCACTGCTAACATCATCCTTACAACCGATCCAAGTGAACATCCTTGCTCTTGACTCTCGCCTCCGGGAATTTGCTCTTATTGGCCTTCTCCGCGCCTAGACTATTTTAAGAGGCACGAGTCCTGGAGCACTGGGCCCCTCCTACACCCCCTCTCACCTTCTTTCTGACCCCTTGCAGATATTGTGCCTCCCAACGGTGTTTTCTGGACTAAAATCATACCAATAATTCTCAAAAAACAATGTGTTTAAAGAATCAGAGGGGACTGGACGAAGTGAAGACATTAGGGGGTCTGGCATAACACAACATAACAGCATTTAGGATGAAGCCATTTTGTGTGAATATTTTCAATCCCCATCTTTTCTTGTCTTTGTGAGTCTAATTTCTGTGTTTCATTTCTGTATAAACAAATGTGTGAGAAGAAAATGGAATTTTTTCGCTCCTAGCTAAAATTTATTGACTCTTCCTCATCCAATCAGCTTCAAATTGAAAGTGTAAACAGGCTAAAAGTTAGAGAACCCATGAGATAAGTTTAGATTCTTGCAGTGAATTTATTCTCATAACATATTGCTAGCGCAGAATAGCACATCCCATTTAAACCCGAATGGTTTTCTCTCACAGCAGTTTATACAATATTATTATGTATTCAAAATGACATCAGCTTTAGTATGGTTATTTATTCAAAATGAGGTAATGTTTAGTGACGTGCAAGCCCCCCCATAAAGGGGTGGACTTTAGGATTTTAGGTTATAAAATATGGCATATCGTGTTATTATTTAGAGAGACTTTTGTTTTGAAGCTGTCCCGTTTGGCACTTGACTTTGAATAAATTCACGTGTTATTCTGTTTCCAAAATAAACCTCAGACTGTGTTTTTTATTTTACACTTTCCACAGATGGCGCAATCCGAAATAGGGACTCAATATCATCGGAATCGAGCACCCGGATGAATCACTCCTCATCACTCAAACCTGAGCTCACATAGAATCAAGGTAAGGCTACCTGCATTTTTTAGACAAACAGCCTGATTAAATAGTGTTGAGTTGGTGCGTGGAGCTGATTTTGAACGGTGTCTTCATCCTGGATGTTACCGAGTAAAAGCCCCTAGCAGTTTCACGTGAATTTATTATTCTCTGTTCCTGTATTCAAAATAACCTCAGACTGTGTTTTTTATTTACGCTTTCCACAATGTCATCATAGTGACTAACCATCACAGATACAAATGAATATAATATCTTATTGTGGGTTAACTCCACACATGTGAGTCACTATAGCATTTAGTGACTCACAATTAGATTCACCTTACCATTGATACTCAGTCCTAAACGCTTTATTCACTGACATATCCTATGTATTGAGCAAAAGGATTAAGGGTCTGGCATCTGTGTGAGTTGCTGAACTATTTGACCACTAACTGTGCACTATTGTAGTGGGAGCATCTAGCTTGCTCAGATCCAGCAACTCAGGGGTTAACCACTTACAGCTACACCAACAGTGACTATATAAACCCTCACTAACCCACAGGACCTCCCCCTCTGAGTTACGTGCCCTGAAGAAGCGTTCCCAAGTGAAACGCACTCGTTGGCCACACTCCCCCACACACGCGGGACGCTATCATTGTGACCGCAACACTCATTGACATTGTTTCAAAGTTGCGGAGTCCCAGCGTTCTGTATCACTACAATACGATCCTGCGTGTAACATTTAGTATCGCAGGTTCTTTTCATGTAAGAGACCTCTGTTCATTACTGCTGTTTTTTTTAGGCATGCCCTCGAGCACATCAGCACTGATATATAATGATCAGTGCTGCTGTAGGGGACAGTGCGTGTAGGAGATAGTGTTCTACATTTATTCGGTTATCTATCCTGCTGTTTTGGATGAGCCCGACATACACTTTACTCTAGTGACTCCCTAATGCATATATTGTATATCCTTATGTCAACATGGTAACATCTTGGGTGTTTTTTGCGGTAAGCCGTTAAGTTGTACCTTCTCTCCACGGCACTATTTACTTGTCGTGGATCCGCTTTAAACAGCCAGCTGAGTTTTGTCGGGTGATTGGTAGTAACTCCCAGTTAACTCAGAGCACAGCCGCTCACCTACATGGGGCTACTGTGCTGCTGGTATTTGCATGCAGCAGGGAATTGACCTACCCGTTATACAGGACACTGCTCTTCTCAAGACACTTATTGCCTCTCTGCATATGATTACATCACCTTCATATGATATTTACTGTCTCTGCATACTTACCCTCCAAAGCAGTAATATACGCCGTCAATTCAAAACACATTAGACAAAGGTGGCAATCTGGTTATTTTGAGATCTGAAGACTATGTTAAAGAGAACACGAGGATATTATCTGACTGGGCTTGCTATGAGATTTTACAGACTGACCCCACTTTGAGATACAATAAAGAGCTGATTAACATACTTAATGGGGGTTTAACACAAAAACTGATCTCAGATAAAGAGTATAACTACATCCTGGTCAAGACACCAAAGATTGCCACCTTCTATAGCCTTCCAAAGGATCACAAAAACAAAACACCGCCCCCAGGTAGACCAATTGTCTCCGGGATTGGCAATTTAACAGAAAAAGCCAGTTCATACGTGGACAAAGTTTTGAGACCCTTTGTTACTACTCTGCCTTAATTTATTAAGGGCACAAAAGACGTCCTTAAGAGACTAGAAAGCATTACGGTAGCAGAAGGCTGTATCCTAGTCACCCTAGATGTGGAGGGATTATACTCCAGCATCAAACATGATCAGGGGATAAATCAGGGTGGTAAAATACTTCCTTAACACACGTAGTCAGTGGCATCACAACCATAACAACTTTATTGTGGAACTTCTACAATTTGTGCAACAGAAAAACTATTTCTGGTTCAATAAGACTATCTACCACCAGATACAGGGTACTGCTATGGGCACGAAATGTGCCCCCACATATGCAAACCTGTATCTGGGATGGTGGGAATCAGAAGTGGTGTTCTCTGAGGAACTTGAGTATCTTACCACACATGTGGCTTCAATTCATTGATGCTGTGCTAATAGTTTGGCGGGGGTCAGAGGCAAAGCCGTTAAGTTGTACCTTCGCTCCACGGACCTATTCACGTCACTATTTACTTGCCGTGGATCCACTTTAAACTGCCAGCTGAGTTTTGTCGGGTGATTGGTAGTAACTCCCAGTTACCTCAGAGCACAGCCGCTCACCTACATGGGGCTACTGTGCTGCTGGTATTTGCATGCAGCAGGGAATTGACCTACCCGTTATACAGGACACTGCTCTTCTCAAGACACTTATTGCCTCTCTGCATATGATTACATCACCTTCATATGATATTTACTGTCTCTGCATACTTACCCCCCGCAGCAGTAATTTCACTGCATTTTCTGCTGATGTTGTAGTGGCGGTGTGCTCCCACGGAGTAAGACATTCTCCACGTGGCAGTGTTCAAATATCATTTGGACATTATACATTTGCCGGTTGTATATCTTCTTATACCTTGAGATATATCTGCATTTACCATTCAGTTGTTAGCAGATTCAGCCTTGGCTCTGTAGCTGACCAATACTTAGCAACTTTTACTATCTCATTTACACCTTGGGCTATTGAGACAGTCACTATACAGCAGTTTTAATACTGGTCCCTTTAACAACTATATATTATAGTAGGCTGTTAATTTGCAGCATGAGATTCTGACTACTTGTCATGAATCTCCCATATGTTTAATCAACAGAGCTGTTATAGCTATGTTACTTTGATTACAGTCACATGCTGTATGATTTGATTTTAAACCCCTTTATTCTATATTCGTTGATGACAATAAATTAATTTTAATATTATCATTATACACTTGTTGTGATTGAGTGCTCTTAAATACTAGGTTTCCTTTTTCTCTTGTTCATACATGCTGGGATCTACCTGATAGGTAGGACTGAAACCAGTTTAAAGCATGCTTCCCTATTCCAGAGTTTGTTAAGCAGGATAGCATGATCAACGGTAACAAAAATGTTTGCAAAATCTAGGAATATTGCACCAGTGAGTTGTCCCCGTTCCATTCCACACTGGATTTCATTGCAAACTTTTAGCAGGTTAGTTACCCGGAGTGTTTGGGGTGAGAGCCAGATTGGAATTGGCTGGGTAAATTTGTCTTGGTATACAGATAAAGATGTTCAATGGCAAGTGTTTGGATACTCGTTGCTGCATCTGTACATTTGGATTAGCGTCTTTCCATTATACTGTCCCTTGAGGCTCATTTTGTTTCCCCATTTCACCTTAGACACCTTTTGAACTCTGTGGGTTATCATGCTGTGATGTGGCAGCAGACTTATAAACACTTTGGCGAAAGGGTTTAATTAAATGACCCTTACTCATGAGAATACTAACATTGAAGTATTTAATTATGCAATTTGACACAATGGATGTAGCATTGGGTATTTTTGTCTTTTGTTGTATATATTTGGCCATGCTCAGTAGCACTACTTTTGACAATTTTTTTTAAATATATATCTTTATCACTTAGACAGGTCTGCAACCCTGCCTTTCACCATTATCACCTAGCAAACAGTGCTTCCACTGCAGAAAGGGATTCTGGGAAATGACATGCAAATAAGCACACTGTGTCACCTTTTGCCTGAAAACCATTTTTACATGGACATTTAATTATCCAGACATAGACTGGGGCAATGAGATTAGCATTAAAACAAAAGGAAACAGGTTTTTGGGGATGCTTAAAGAAAAACATATGACCCAAATTATTGAGGGAACCAACCAGGAGAGGGGCAATACTGGATTTGGTAATATCAAACAATGTAGAAGTAATAACAAATATTCAAGTCCTGGAACATTTGGGTAATAGTGATCATAACATGGTTTCATTTGAAATAAATTATCAAAAAACAGATTACTTGGGTTCAACAAAGACCTTAAACTTTAGAAAAGCAGATTTTAATAAACGGAGGACTAATCTACAAGTAATACATTGGGATAATGTTTTTGCAGGGAAAAATGTAGAAGATAAATGGTCAGTCTTTGAAACATTGTTAGAAAAGCACACTTAGCAGTGGGTTCCCTTTGGTTATAAGTATAAAAGAAATAAGTCAAAACTAATGTGGCTAAATAAACAGGTAGGGGAGGAAACGGCCAAGAAGATGAAGGCGTTTAGATTCTTTAAATCAGAAGGGATGGAGACATTGTATCAGAATTATAAGTAATGTAACATAAATATCAAAAGGGTAACCAAATTAGCAAAAATGGATAATGAAAAAAGGATTGCAATAGAAAGTAAGATCAACCCTAAAAAAAAATGAGAAAAGAAAATATAGGACCCTTTCAGTGTGAGATGGGCAGGCAGAATATTGGAGATAAGGAAAAAGCAGAGGTATTAAAAAAATTATTTGCCTCTGTGTTTACCAGGGAAGAATCAATTTCAATAGTAGTGCCGCAGGAGGAAGCCACAACCTCAATATTAATGAACAATTGGTTAACTGAGAAAAAAGTTCATACAGTACACTAAGTGGCTTGAAAAAATTAAAGTAAATAAGGCACCTGGCCCTGATGGCATGCATCCAAGAGTTCTCAAGGAGTTATGATCAGTAATAGCGAAAACATTACATTTAATATTCAAGGACTCCATTTCCATAGGCTCAGTACCACAAGATTGGCATAAAGCAGATGTGGTGCCAATATTTAAAAAGGGAACTAGATCAAAACCAGGGAATTACAGACCTGTAAGCCTGACTTCAATAGTGGGGAAGCTACTTGAAGGTTTAATACGGGATAATATTCAGGAAAACCTAATAGAAAACAAGTCATTAGTAATATTCATATGGAGAGGAGCCAATAATTAAAAATAAAATAAAAAAAGACATCTAAATTTGACAGCCCACTGTTTATCACTCAGTTTAGCCGACAGGCACAAGAAGTGAGACAAATATTGGAAAAACACTGGAGCATTTTGCTCCTTGATCCAGTCCTTGGACAAAATTTGCCACATAAACCCAAATTGGTTTTCAGAAAGGCCAAAACAATATCTAATTCGCTCTCCCCTAGCTTGTTCTCACATCATTCACATAACAAAAACCCTATCACTAAAGGTTCATATAGATGTGGTTCATGCAACATTTGTGTTTACTTATCCCCAACTTAAACTTTTCAAAGTACATGTACTAAGGCAGTATTTAATATACATAGCTTTATTAAGTGTAAAACTACCTTTGTAATTTACCTTCTCACCTGTGGGTGTGGGAAACAGTATGTGGGCCGGACCACGCGGAGCCTCAAAATACACATTATGGAGCATGTGAGGCTCATTAAGAAAAAAGATCTTAATCATCCTGTACCACTACACTGTACCCATTGCCCACAGGGGGATGGTAGATTGCTAAAAGTTTGTGGGATTGAGTCCGTTTTGTGTCATGAAAGAGGTGGTAACCGTATTAAAAGGCATGAGCAAAGGGAGGCCTTTTGGATATTCACCTTAAAAACCCAGGTTCCATTTGGGCTTAACACAGATTGGGACCTGGGCCATTTTCTTTGACTCTACTGTGAATTTATTCTCTCTGCTACATATATGCTCTTTTTGTACTCACTAGCTGTTTCTAAGCGAACAAAGTATCTTGACAGATGATTAGCAATCAAAATTGATATTGGGTTGAATTCCATATGATGTTATTCAATAACTTTCAATTCATGATCATAACTTTTTATAATAGATGTATTTTTATGTATTTCTCTAAATCTTTTGCTTTATGCTAAATTGCTCTGTTGTTTACTGTCCAAAATTTAGTACTATTGCCTTTTTCCTTCAGACAAACTTGAGCTTACACATAACCATCATAATATATATACTTAAATGAGATTTTTTTCTCTCTTTTCTTATTATTACCTTTTGGTTTGTGTGCCCAGTAGTAATTAAAGAAAGAAGGAATAAGTAGAAAAAACATACTTATTTCAAAGTATATATGCAAATTAGCTCTGTGCCTTTCTGATTTTGTAAATGCTGTGTTGTGCAAATGAGCTATTTTTCAAATGTAATATTGTTTGGGGTATAGTAAAATCTTTACTTTAAGAGTTAATATATATATATATTTTTATTGTCAATTGATTTAATAGCACCTTTTAATTTCAATTTTTAATTCTATATTTAGGTTTAATATTTGTTTTTCTTTCTTTTGTATTTTATTTAATTATTCTTTATTATTATACTTTTAATATTAGTAGTATTACTGATTTTGAAAAACGTTTATTTGTGTTATATTTTTCCTTTTTTTCTTTTTCTTTCTTGCACTAGGGTATTGAAGCCTCTTTTTGACGTCACAGATGTTTTTAATGTTAAAATGTTATAGCTAATAAAGTTGCATTTGTTTTAGGGCTTAGTGAACGAATCGGAAAGCACCACCCTTTGCCTCATAGCCCTTACATTGTAGGGAGAGATGTGTTAGGCTCAATAAAGCTTGTTGATATGACGCGATCCCAGTATCCAATCGGGATATGTCTGAGAGGAAATGCAATCCGATTGATTGCGCTGTCCGTGATGTCACACGATAACGCGATCGGCGCTATGATATAAATTTGAGCTTCATACAGTGTTGTGTACACCTTGTGAAAGGGCATACTGCCCGAAACACGTTGGTGGACCCCTACTATGACTTAGGGGGGACATCTGGTCCACTTTTTATGGAATAAATATTTTTTGATGCTGCATGCCGTGAGCCTCCTTCTGTTCCCTTTGGCAGTGCACTGCCTTATTTTCCTACCTGTTTCTGCTGCTTACCTGGGAGATCGCACGCCTAAGAATACATCTGTAGTTGGACACTCCAGGAGAAAATAAGTGAGTGTTACTTATGGGTCGCTGTACCCTTTTTTTCTCCTTTACCATTGGGACTCTGGTCTGTACTATTTATATATGATGCCGCTGGCATTAGGTACTAGTCCCCTAACCCTATTAGGGCTACATTATGATATATCCTTATATGGAAGGAGTTCATACCAACTGCAGTTCTTTATATTTAAAACAGGGCTTGTTTTTTCTGATGCATTGGCTTTCTACATACATTAGTAATATTCAGCGTGGATTTATGAAGAATAGATAGTGCCAAACTAACCTTATTTGTTTCTTTGAGGAGGTAAGTAGGAATTTAGACCAGGGTAATGCAGTTGATGTGGTCCACTTAGAGTTTGCAAAGGCTTTTGATACAGTTCCAAACAAGAGGTCGGTGTACAAAATAAAGCAAAATGGACTCAGTAATAATATATTCACCTGGATTGAAAACTGGTTGAAGGATAAACAAAAAAAGGGTTGTCATAAATTAAACTTTTTCAGGTTGGGATATGTCGTGAGTGGAGTACCTCAGGGATCCGTACTGGGACCCCTGCTTTTTATCTTGTTTATTAATGACCTTGAGGTTGGCATCGAAAGCAAAGTCTCTATTTTTGCTGATGATACTAAATTGTGTAAGGTAGTAGAATCAGAGCAGGATGTAATTTCTCTCAAAAAGTACTTGGAGAGACTGGAAACATGGGCAGGTAAATGTCAGATGAGGGTTAATATTGATAAATGTAAGGTTATGCATTTGAGATGCAAGAATAAACTGGCAATTTACAAATTAAATGGAGATAAATTGGGGGAATCCTTGATGGAGAAGGATTTAGGCGTGCTTGTAGACAGCAGGCTTAGCAATAGTGCCCAAAGTCATGCAGTAGCTGCAAAGGTCAACAAGAAGTAAACATAATTATGCCCCTTTATAAAGCATTAGTACAGTAAGACCACACCTTGAATATGGAGTACAATTTTGGGCACCACTCCTTAAAAAAGACATTCTGGAACTAGAGAGAGTGCAGAGAAGAGCCACCAAATTAATAAAGAGGAAGGACAATCTAACTTATGAGGAGAGGCTAGCTAAATTAGATTTATTTACATAAGAAAAGAGATGTCTAAGAGGGGATATGATAACTATATACAAATATATTCGGGGACAGTACAAGGAGCTTTCAAATGAACTATTCATCCCAAGGTCAGTACAAAGGGCTCGGGGCTTCCCTTTAGTTTGGATGAAAGCAGATTTCACCAGCAACAAAAGAAAGGGTCTTTACAGTAAGGGCAGTTAAAAAAGTGGAATTCATTACCCATGGAGATTGTGACGGCAGACAATAAATTGTAATTTTAAATATCAAAAAAATGTTGGACATCTTTTTAGAAGGAATGGTATACAGGGATATACCAAATAAGTATACATGGGAAGGATGTTGATCAAGGGATTAATCCGATTGCCAATTCTTGGAGTCAGGAAGGAATTTATTTTTCCCTTATGAGATATCATTGGATGATATTACACTGTTTTTTGTTTTGTTTGCCTTCCTCTTGATCAATAGTAAGTATAGATATAGGATCAAGTATCTGTTGTCTAAATTTAGCATAGGTTGAACTTTATGACATATGTCTTTTTTCAACCTCATCTACTATGACTATGTTACTATGTAACTATGTAACCCTTATAAACTAATGCTCACTGTTATCACAGCTTTTAAGCACAGCATGGGATTATATGCAATGCCAGAGAAAACACTCACATACATGTTTCAACCTTGATGGGTATCATCAGTGTGAGGTTGGTTGTACTGGCTTTGCGATTTTCAAGGCTGTGGGATTTACCATAAACACTTTAAGTTATGGTGGGTGAAAAAGGCCACCTTTTTCACCCACCATAACTTAAAATGTGTAGGGTGTGTGCTGGGCCGCCAACAGAAATCGTGGAGTCCGGGACAAACATTTTAAGTACAGGCCCCCCAACCCCCCCCCCCCCCCGTTTAATGGTATTGCCCCCCCCCCCCCCCCCCCATTTCACACCTCACGGGCCCCCTCCCCATGTATTTCTCTCCCTTCCGTCTCACTCTCCCGCCTCGCATGTATTTCTCTCCCCTGCTTCTCACTCAAATGCATACAAAAAATCCACCTACCCAATATATATTAAAAAAAATAAATATAAGTATATAACCAAATTTATACAACCCCCCCAAATGCATATAAAAACCCACCTACCCAATACATATTAAAAAAAATACATATAGCTATATATATATATATATATATATATATATGAACAAAAAAACAAACAAAAGCGCAAGCTCCATAGCACGTAACTGAGTAAAAAATAAGGTACATTTATTTAAAAAATCAGCAACCCATAAGAATGTGCACTTACAGGATTTTAAACAGAACCATTCGTGGGAGAGAAATCTCTATGTGGTCATCTGCGGTGGTAGGGTGAGTCCCAGGTTTGCAGAGTGGATGTAAACAGCCCAGGTTCACCATGAACTCCTATCCCAAATTGGCAGCAAGATATAAAGGCATCCAATGCCTGCACGTCCTTTGCTCCCTCATACAACGGTTGCTAACACTTGAAATTACCGCCAGCCGGAGCGCAGGGAAGCCAGGGACTCCAAATACACCAACACAAACGCGATGACGTCACAGCTCTATGCGTTTCGTCACACTGCGGCGACTATATATCTCAATCTCTCTATATATATATCTCAGAGATTTATATCTTAATCTCTATATATCTCAGAGATATATATCTCAATCTCTATATATCTCAGAGATACATATCTCAATCTCATCTCTATATATCTCAGATATATATCTCAATCTCTATCTCTCTATATATATCTCAGAGATCTCTCTCTCTCTCTATATATATATATATCTCTCTATATATCTCTCTCTCTATATCTCTCTCTCTCCATATATATCTCTATCTCTCTCTGTCTCTCTGTCTCTATATATATGTATATATTATATATATAAATCAGACTTACCTTGGGGATGATCGGGTAGGCCTGTGGCTGCAGGGGGGGGGCGCAGCATGCCGGTGGTGGTGGTGCTGTGGGGGGGGGGGGGGGGGGGAGGACGTCCTTGTGCTGTGGGGTGGTGGCGGGGCCCTGCGCTGCGGTGGTGTGGCAGGACGACCCTGCGCTGTGGCGGGACGGCCCTGTACTGTGGCGGGGGGGCCCGGTCCTGCAGGGGGGGCGAGGGGGCCCTGTGCTGTTGCGGGGGGGGCAGTCCTGCAGAGAGGAGGCGGGGGATCCTGGGGCGGGGGGGTTTTTTTTTTTTTTAGAGATGTTTTAGATGCTTATGATTAAGATCAGTTTTGGGTGGAACCAGGCCTAGATGGTGACATTCACCTCCACCCGTAAGATTAAAATATGGTGGGGATCCGCACCAGAAAGGGCCTGGATATGCTAATAAGTTTATTATCGTCCGCTCTGGAAGCTGCGGTGAAGACCCGCTACTCCAGGGGCTACTGAGCTCACCCCAAAAGGGCCCCCTTTTTCCTGCCTGCATTGCTGACCCAAAGAGTGGGCCAGTATGGAAAGTAAATTAGTGTGTACCCCACACCCACTTGACCTACTTTATTTACCTCCTAAGAAGATACACATATTCCCTCAATCCCCAACCTCCCTCCTCCCCCCAAATTGACCAACCCCAACAAAAACATAGATATACCAGGGCCTCCACCATTCACGATAGAGAGGGTCTGTTTAGAACAAACCCTCTAGGAATACCTAGAAAGGAAAATAAACTACCATCCGATAACAATAAGACATCAAGCATGCATGGCGTCTACAGTAGAAATAGAATAGAATAGAATAGTAGAGTAAATAATGTGTAAAGAAAAAAAGACTAAACCAACCATTACCAATTCAATCCCTATAAAACTAATTTCTATGAATGTTAAGGTCCTTAATTCAAACAAACATGGTCAGATCATGCATCTACTGGTATCAAATTTAAGACCTTATTCACCTCAACAATGGAGGCTAAATTACTCACTTCTAATTTTCCCTGAAGTAGATACTAAAATCAAATTAGCGCTGGAGGATTATTTTGAACTCAATAAGGGTTCGGTGGAAACTGAGGCACTATTACGGGAAGCCCATAAAGCTACAATTAGAGGGACCCTTATATCTATAGTCTCATATAGGTGGGGGGGGAAACAAAAAAAGATCAAAGCCCTTACTATGGATATCACAAGACTAGAGCAAGCACATAAGAAAGAACGATTTATAGGCGACTAACATTGGTGACAGAGGAATTAAGGAAGATCCAATTAGAAAACACAGAAAATGCATTAAAATGGACTAAGCAGTATATTATGATAAGGTTAATAATATATTATGATAAGGTTAATAAAGCAGACATACATTAAGCTCATAAATTAAGAGGGATACAAACTAAGATGCAGATTTTGGCGATCAAACTAACAAGCGGTGAAATACCGTATAATCCTGCCACAATACTCTAGCTGCAGAATTTTACAAATTCTACTCCAACCGGTACAATTTGAAATTAGCAAAAGCAAAAACGGATCTCAACGAATGGATCCTATTGATGTATATCTGAAGAAATGTAACCAACCACAACTGTCAAACAAGGATAAAAAAAGCCTAAATGCCAAAATATCAAAAACAATTAATAGAGGCAATTAAACCATTGAAATTAAGTAAGGCCCCTGGTCCAGGTGGACTTTCAAATATATATTATAATCAATATGCTAATATTTTAGCCCCACATGTCCTGGATCTCTACAATTCATTCCTGGAGGGAAATGCATTATACATAAGGAAGGGAGAGACCCAATGAACTGTGGGAACTATAATGTAGGTCCATATCGCTTCGGAACATAGACCTCAAAATATATAGTAAAATACAGTACTAGCAAATAGATTAAATTCGATCCTTCCTAGATTAATACATATAGACGAAGTAGGGTTTATTAGCGAAAGACAGGTCTCAGACAACACAAGCAAAATCATAAACCTTACCGAATATATTAACCACACAAAAGCTACTGTAAGGCTATTCTGCTGAGTCTAGATGCAGAAAGGGCTTTTGACAGTATTAATTGGAACTTTTTGAAATAGACCTCGGAGGCATTTGCATTTATAGGTTAGTATATCACAGGGCTACAAGCTCTCTATCAAAACCCAATGGCAATGCTAAAATTACCATGTGGGGAATCAAATATAATCAGAATAACTAAAGGATTCGAATGACCTACTTAAAGACATCAAATCAATTACACTGGCGACACACTTTATTCGAGCTCGGCTAGTCCCACGAATTCGGGTATAACCGGGTGTATTGAGGTTTGTGACTGTTTTCTGCCCGAGTGCATTGAGGTATTTTCCAGGCAGGGATTGAAGCATTTTATTCCCGCTGGCTGCAATACTGCACAGTATATATATATATACTGCATTACAATTCATGAATTTATGCCATCTGGTAGACACGCGAAGCATTGCAGCCTATTAAATCCTAATCATTATCATTTAACAGATCAGCCGCCCGTCAGCCAGGCATGAACCCAGGCTGGGAAGGCAAACGCAACGGGGCTTGTCAGAGGTGAGGAGCGGCGCATTCCAGGTATCTGCCAGGTACATACTGGGTATTTGCTCGAATAAAGTGTGTCGGTGCAGTACATAGCTGTTTACTTTGTTGTTTTACTTTTTGGATTTTGATTATTGTTTACCTTGTTTAGTTATGGTTTTCACATTTGTTGGTTACCAATAGTGGTAGTTACTGTAAGTTTCACCTTTGCCTTTTTTTTTGTTTGTTACTGTAGTGTGATTTGTGATTATTAGGTTTTCATCCTGCATAGTCTTCTCTTTTGTATATATGTTTTCTGTATGCTAGTCATTTCTTTGTAAAGCCTATTTGGATTGATGACTATTGTTATATTTATAGTGTCTAACATTGTATGCTGTATAACTTTAATATAAACTATTGCATTTTTTCAAGACTACTTATATTAGTTTTCTTTGTATACTGGAGTGCGGGGACCGCCCTCTTGTTGCATGTTGTGATAAGTGTTGAAATACAAAGAAGAAAGTCTGTTTTGTTATAAATCTTTAATATAATTGTAGCCATGCTGTAAAATGGCCTACAGTTTTCTCTCATGCTGGCAGTAAGCCTGGTAAGTTGCAGGGTTGCCAGCATTAATCATGGAGGTTTGTCCTCACACCCTGGTGAGGTGTCATACAGTATGTAATGATGGGAGAGGCTACATACTCTGAGTCCACCATTAGTGACATCAGAGATGTGCCTGTTTCCTGAGGTACATAAGGCACAACACTGTCCAAAGTTAGAGAGTTCATAGAGGAACAAGTCTGTGTTGAGACTTGGGAGTAAGGGGCCCACTAGTGCATCAACTAGTGGCCCAGTGCAAACTCAAGCGGCAGCAAGACTGACAAGGCCTACACTATGTCCAGGGATCTGGCACAGGGGTGATCTCCCTAAGGGGAGAGGGGATCCCACTCCATTGGGAGGGCGTACCTTTCAAATGGATAGCGGCAAGCAAGATGTGCGGCTAAGCTGCTTGCTGTGAGGGGCAGTTTGCCCATACCATGAACAATAAAGATGCCCTTGATAAAAGATACCCTCATGTGTGAGTCTGGAATTACTCGGCAGAGGAAGGTACCACAGAGGAGTTCCTCATCAGAACCATCCCCAAGTGGACGCAGGGATCCTGATGAGGTGGAGGCGCTGCACTGGATGTAGGTAGGACTCGCACACACTACCTCAGCTGCCTGTCTGAGTTGGCATTCCCCACACAACATCATGCGGGAGACTCAGGAGGTCTGTTGCCAACAGGTGCACCACTAGACACGACCACGTAATGGGGACTGGTTAGACCATAGGGGCCAATGTGAGATTGGGTGGGTCAGCCAGGTCCAGAAAATCCGTTACATAATATTTTAAAATCTTTTTATATAACTAAAAACTTTTAAACATTGGCGGTATAATCTTCACAAAATTGACATCCTCTCTTAGCAGAGATGGGTCCTGCATAGTTTGCTAGATGCTGCGTCTATTCCCTCCCTGGGTGTGCGCACCTCGTGTAGGAAAGGGCAGTGGGGTGGATCGAGAGGTTGTAGCAGGAGTGGTATCATTTGACACATTAGGTTTTTTGATGCTTATGGTACCAGGGTTTTGTGACTTCCACAAAATGAAGGACTGATGTAAACGGCCAAACACCTGGTCATTCGAATGAGTGTTTTATGTGTAGATACTGAATGTGTAATTTTGTAGTTTAATTTGCTGTTTTTCAACTTTATCATTTGAAAATCAACAGCTGCTTTTTTTTAGTGAGTGATGTGTAAGCCATTACACTCTGATTCACGCGCACTATGTGCTGTGAAGGAGACTTTGGATACACACCTGTTGTTTCCGGTGCATCACTTCGGCAAGGTATAGCTGCATGTTCTCCTTGGGAACAGTCATGGAGTTCACATTGCATTTTCACATCTCTGTTCTTCAGGACACTCTGGTTTTTCATGAGCCGTCACCTCTTGTGATATTGACTCTAAAATCAGTGTATGCTGATCATCAGAATGCTGTTTCTGAGTACAATTTTCATCCTCTGCAGCCTCTGAAGAGGGTAAAAAAGGTGATGCACTTGAGGTGCATTAAGCCAGCAAGGAACAATAACAAGAATATGAATACAAAAATACAGCTTTGTATAAAGTAGTTTAAGGTTATTGATACTTTATTCTTAAAAGGTATACTGATACTTAAATAATTTTTAGAATTATTCGTTAATGAACATGCTCTCAGCGCAAACATCGGCAAAATGTAAATTATTTATAAACAACTTTTACTTATAGTGTACATGTGCAGGGGGTCTCCGAAGCTGAACCGCATTGGTTTCAGGTCCGGGGACCCCCTGATTCCCGAGATACAGGCCCCTTTATGAGGTGCTGATATCCCTCTACATTTAAAGGTCCCGATCACGTGACCGCGGAATGTAAACAAAGCAGAGGGATACCGGCACCCCATAAAGGGGCTGTATCTCGGGAAGCAGGGGGTCCCCAGACCTAAAACCAAAGCGGTTCAGCTCCGGAGACCCTATGCACATCTACACTATGACTAAAACACATATATAAATAAACACTCATTCCTTACTTTTGCGGCTATGTGCTTCGGTAACGAAGCAGCATGAATGTATTTTTAATAATAGTGTACTGTGAGCAGGGTCCCCTGAGATGAACCGCATTGCTTTGTGGACCAGGGACCCCTGCTTCCCGAGTTACAGGCCCCGGTATGTGTCATCGGGTGGCAGTGTCGCCGCCATCTTTATAGCTTCCCATTCGTGCCGTGTCCGCTATAAATATGGCGGTGACACTGTAACCGATGCCCCAAACCGGGGCCTGTAACTCGGGAAGCAGGGGGTCTCTGAGCCACAAATCAATGCAGTTCAGCTCAGGGGACCCCCTGCTTCCGCACAATATTATTAAAGTACATAAATGCTGCTTCATTACCATAGCGTATAGCCGCTAAGGCAATGAAGGGGTTAAGGCAGAATAGCATGTTTATTGGGGACATTTGACCCCAATAAACATTGCAATAAACAACATACACCCCCTGTGTATTTAAAATACATAAACAACAATAAATACATTAAATACATATAGAACTCACCCATTTCCGGTTGCCACGATGAAGCATTCCTCCTCTTCATCCTGCCCATGCCCCCTCCACTGCTGCAAAACAGACACAAGAATGAAAACATCCAATGTAATGAGTCCAAACCCCTTATTAACTGCTACAGTCATTAAGGGGTTAACCCACCCTCACCCACCACTCGGGACGCCTACATAACCTCCCACACTAACCCCCCACCCCGTGAGGCCTAACCACCCTCACCCACTACCCACAAGGGAGGCCTACCCACAAACCGTTGGGGCCAATACACCCCCCCCCCACCCCCAGTACCCACAATAAAAACAATACACAGCCCCATAATAAGCATCATTCTATTTATTAAATACATTACCCACCCCCTGTGCCCCCCCATAAATACATGATTATCCTTTTACATACAGGGTTCATACTCCAGCCCCACGCGAGTCCCCGGTGGGCTGGCGGGGCACCTGACAGACCTACAGGGTACCAGCAGCCCTTTTCAAACAGGTTCTGGAGGCCTGTTGGTGGGTCCCGCCAAGCGCCATGGCCCCCAGGTGGTCTCCTTGGGTCATTGTGGGCCACAATTGGGTCCCCACGGTAGGCCCAAGGATGTCTGGGAGCCCCGGGTCAGACCCACAGGTGTCTGCGGGGCCTCGGGTGGTTCCCACGGGGGTCTGGGGAACTCACGAGTGCTCACTACGCGTCTGCAGTGCCCCCACGGATGTGGGACCACCGCTTCATCCCCGCACCTATGGGTCCACGGTGCCCCCACGGATGTGGGACCACCACTTCATCCCCGCAGACTACGGGTCCGCGGTGCCCCCACAGATGGGAGGCCACCGCTTCATCCCCGCAGGTGTCACCCGTGGAACCACCAGCCTGATACCCGTGAGATAACCGAGGAGACCGCAGGTGGTCTCCAGAGGTCTCACGCAGAACCAAGAAACCAACCCTGAATGTAAAAAAAATAAACCTGGCCTATACATTCAATACATACATCCCTCCCTCCCCCCCAAACACCTACAGTACAATAATATGCTAAATAACTATTATCCAGATAGGGATAATAGATTATTTGCCCATTATTAAACACATTAACTAGCATATTAAAATAAATAAAGTACTACTGACCTCATCAATAAGAAGCCCCCATCGCCAGCAACATCCTTGTCTTTCGTTGCCCACAAAATACATAGCCAATACAGAGCCAATACATTGCAATTACATTCAGATATCAATTAACCCCTTAAACACCTTATCGGATAATAACCGCAAAGGTAATTAAGGGGTTAAGCCACACTGGCCCGATACCCACCCTTCACCCATTCATTTGTACAGTGGCTTCATCATGCAACTATATATATATATATATAACTAATTCAAGCGTTGAACAGAACAATTTATCCTGTGAAAAAATATAAGTACCAACAAGAATACAATATAAAAAAGCAAGCCTCACCCTGACCTTAAGTACACCATACAATAGCAACAATTACATCTATCTAATTTTAAAATACATTATACACACATTTATGCATAGCAGTATAGCCAAATTAATTTAAAACACAGCAAATTAAGCTTTTAAAACAACATCATTTCTTACCCTGTATGTATATATCGATCTAAACATACATACATACATACATACAGTGGCAAGAAATGATATACCAAAAATAAATAAATACACATGTTAAAAAAGCTTTTAAAAAAATTAACAAGTTAAATAAAATACATTTCTTTAGTTCACTTACCATTACTTGACCTACTCACCTACTCCCGTTGAACAGCTTACTGTCGAACCAATCCACCAGGCACAGGAACCCATAAAATAACAAACCATAAAATAATAAACATTAAAATAAAAATCCAAAACAATCCACGGGTCTTCTATTTGTAATCCATCTTCATCTGTATTCTTCTTTCTTCTATCTGCAGCTCTCTTCCGGGGTCTTCTTGTCTTCTACGGCCACGCCCTGGCCTTCTTCTTCTGTAATGGTAAGTGAACTAAAGAAATGTATTTTATTTAACTTGTTAATTTTTTTAAAAGCTTTTTTAACATGTGTATTTATTTATTTTTGGTATATCATGTCTTGCCACTATATGTATGTATGTATGTATGTCTAGATCGATATATACATACAGGGTAAGAAATGATGTTGTTTTAAAAGCTTGATTTGCTGTGTTTTAAATTAATTTGGCTATGCTGCTATGCATAAATGTGTGTATAATGTATTTTAAAATTAGATAGATGTAATTGTTGCTATTGTATGGTGTACTTTAGGTCATGGTGAGGCTTGCTTTTATATATTGTATTCTTGTTGGTACTTATATTTTTTCACAGGATAAATTGTTCTGTTCAACGCTTGAATTAGTTAATTGTTTAATTGTTAGGGATGGAATGTAAATTGTTTAGGGATGTAATTAATGAATGCTATTTGATTTATGTTTACTGGATTGGTTTAAATAGTATACTTGTTTGGAGGTATTGGTATTTTGTTTTGAATATGTTATTGTTAACATTCATTTGCAGAATGTATATGGTGCATAGATTGTATGCATCATATATACAATGTAAATGCAATATTTTGATTGTCATTTGAGGTTTTTGATTGGCATTTGAGGATTTTGATTGGAAGATCAGATTGGATTTTTAAAGGAAATTGATTTTATTGTAGTGTGTCTGTATGGAGAAGTGTTATTTGTAGTACAGCATGTTTTTGATAACCCTTTTACATTTATTTGTATATTGATTCATCATGTGTGTGTGTATATATATATATTTAGTTGCATGATGAAGCCACTGTACAAATGAATGGGTGAAGGGTGGGTATCGGGCCAGTGTAGCTTAACCCCTTAATTACCTTTGCGGTTATTATCCGATAAGGTGTTTAAGGGGTTAATTGATATCTGAATGTAATTGCAATGTATTGGCTTTGTATTGGCTATGTATTTTGTGGGCAACGAAAGAAAAGGATGTTGCTGGCGACGGGGGCTTCTTATTTATGAAGTCAGTAGTACTTTATTTATTGGAATATGCTAGTTAATGTGTTTAATAATGGGCAAATAATCTATTATCCCTATCTGGATAATAGTTCTTTTGCACATTATTGTACTGTAGGTATTGGGGGGGACAGGTGTATGTATTGAATGTATAGGCCAGGTTTATTTTTTTTACATTCAGGGTTTGTTCCGTGGTTCTGCGTGAGACCTCTGGAGACCACCTGTGGTCTCCTCGGGTATCTCACGGGTATCAGGCTGGTGGTTCCACGGGTGACACCTGTGGGGATGAAGCGGTGGCCTCACATCTGTTGGGGCACCGCGGACCCGTAGTCTGCGGGGATGAAGCGGTGGTCCCACATCCGTGGGGGCACCGCCAACCCATAGGTGCAGGGATGAAGCGGTGGTCCCACATCCGTGGGGGCACCGCCGACCTGTAATGAGCACTCGTGAGTTCCCCAGACCCCCGTGGGAACCACCCGAGGCCCCGCAGACACCTGTGTGTCTGACTCGGGGCTCCCAGACATCCTTGGGCCTACCGTGGGGACCCAATTGTGGCCCACGGTGACCCAAGGAGACCACCTGGGGGCCATGGCGCTTGGCGGGACCCACCAACAGGCCTCCAGAACCTGTTTGAAAAGGGCTGCTGGTACCCTGTAGGTCTGTCAGGTGCCCCGCCAGCCCACCGGGGACTTGCGTGGGGCTGTGTTATGAACCCTGTTTGTAAAAGGATAAAACTTGTATTTATGGGGGGGGGGCACAGTGTGTGTGATTATTTTTTATTGTGGGTAGTGGGGGTGGGTGAAGGGGGTATTAGCCCCAGCGGTGGTTGTTTAGGGCTTGCGGGTGGGTAGCGGGAGGGCTTAACCCCTTCATGACCGTAGCGGTATTAACTGCTACGGTCGTTAAGGGGTTAAGTGCACCCGCAACCCCCCGCAAGCCCTAAACAAACAACAAGGGACAAATATCCCCTTCACCCACACCCGCTACCCACAATAAACCTGGCACGGTAGGTTAACCCCTTCATTGCCGTAGCGGTTAGCCGGTAAGGTAATGAAGTGGCCTTTAAATGCATTTTTCCTGCCTCGGATGCATGCTGGGGGGCTCCGGTGCGGGTATCAGCTCCTGAGACCCCCGGCATCAATCACAGACAGGAAAAAGGGCTGATTTTTTCACAGTGTCGCCCTTGCAGATGCTTCTCCTCCACCAAGTTGCCAACTTTAGTTGGCGGGCTGGATTCCCAATAAACTCTCCATTCTGGAGTGCCGATCAGCACCGAAAAGCTGATCGGGGCTACCTGAATTCCATCGAGTTCAAAAAGTGCAGATAAGTGCTGCCGATAATTTTTTTATCAGGAAGAAAAGTTGCCGATAATTCCCACTTATCGGCGCTTACTGAATCGGAAGGGCAAAAAATGCCGAAAAAAGCCTTATAAGCGCTTACTGCATAAAGCCCAACATCTCTTAATGGATTACAACTATCAATGATTTTGAGCAGTTATCAAAGCTACTAGAATAGGCTCCTTAGTTTCTCTAACCATAATATACAGGTAAACCCCGTTATGACGCGGTCCTCGGGAACCACCCCGAGACCACCGCGTTAGTAACGGGGTCGCGCTAATTTTTTTTTTTTAAATGGCCGCCGCGCACCTGATCGGGAGGGAGGGAGTTAATTAAATAAATATTTTAAAAAAAAGTTTTAAAAAAATGGCGGCGATTCAACCCTCCTCCCTCTCCCTCCCCCCCCACCCCCCCCCCCAGAGGTATGCCCCCGCAGGGCAGTGCCCCTCTCTGGGTGCAGGAGGGTGGGTTACATGTTAGCCGCACGGTGTACTCACGGTCACAAGTCCGAGCTGCAGAGACGCTGCAAAATGGAGACAGAGCCCCCAGGAGGAAAGCTGGGACCGGAGCCAGATGCTGCTAGAAGCAAAGCATTCTGGGAGTGGACGGGGCTGCCTCTGTCCAGCCTCATCTGCCCCTCACAGGGAGGGGGGATCCCCCATAGAGACCTGCCCCCCTCACTCCCAGCCAGGGCACAGGGGTGACCCCAAAACAGAGACCTGCCCCCCTCCCTCTCAACCCCCCTCCCTCTTCCTCCCAGCTTCCTGGTTTTGCGGTGCGTGGCAACGTGTGTCTGTGTCCTCCCAGCCAGATCTGCTGCTGCTGCTGCAAGAGGGAGGGGGGGGTGGGCTGCTGACATGTGAGGGGGGGGGGGGTGGGGTGTGTCCTGACATGTAGGAGCTGGGGGTGTGGCGTGCGACATGTGAGGGGGGTGTGGGCTGTTAGCATGTTAGGGGTGGTGGGCTGTGACAGTAGGGGTGGGTGGGGCTGCTGACATTAGGGGGGGGGTGGCTGTGACAAGGGGTGGTGGGCTGCTGACTGTGAGGGGGGGGTGGGTGGGCTCTGACATGTGGTGGGTGCGGAGTGGGGGTGGGCTGCTGACATGTGAGGGGGGTGGGCTGCTGCATTGAGGGGGGGTGGCTGCTGCTTGACGGGGTGGGCTCTGACATGTTGAGGGGGGGTGGGCTTGCTGACATGTGAGGGGGGGTGGGCTGCTGACATGTGAGGGGTGGGTGGGCTGCTGACATGTGAGGGGGGGGTGGGCTGCTGGACATGTAGGGGGGGGGTGGCGCTGACTGGTGGGGGGGGTGGGCTGCTGACATGTGAGGGGGGTGGGCGTGACATGGATGGGGGGGGGTGCTGCTGACATTTGGGGGGGTGGGCATGGGGGGTGGGCTGCTGACATGTGAGTGTATTGTGAGGGCTGTGTGGGCAGTGTTTGTGTGCATGTGTGTCAGTGTGCAGTGTGGAGCATGAGCCGTGTGTGTGAGTGTCAGTGTGTGTTCAGTGGTGTGCAGGTGGTGTCAGTGTGGAGCATGTGTGTGCAGTGCATGTGAGCAATGAGCATTGTGAGTAGTGTGTGACAATGCGCAGAGTGTGTGCCAGTGTGAGCAATGAGCAGTGTGTGTGCAGTGTTGCAGTGTGTTCAGTGTGACAGTGTGGTTGCAGTGTGCAGTGTGTCACTGTGAGCAGTGTGTATGCAGTGGTGCAGTGTGAGCATGAGCGTGTGTGGCGTGTGTGGCAGTGTGGCAGTGTAGCATGTGTGGGCAGTGTGTGAGCACTGTGTGAGCATTGTTGTTGTGCAGTGGTGCAGTGTTATGCAGTGAGTCGTGTGGGTGGTGTCAGTGTGCAGTGTGGTGGCAGTGGTGGCGAGTTTGAGTTGGGCATGTTGTGTTCAGTGTGAGCATGTGGTGTGTGTGCATTGTGTCAGTGTGCTGTCAGTTGTGAGCGTGTGTGGATGTGCAGTTGTTAGTGTGCAGTGTGTGTAGTGTGGGCAGTGTTTGGTGCAGTGGCAGTGTGCCAGTTTGAGCAAAGACCAGTGTGTGCAGTGTGGCAGTGTGAGAATGAGCAAGAGCTGTGTGGTGGCGTGTGTGTCGTGTGGGCAGTTGTGTGCAGTGTGTGTGCAGTTGTGAGCAATGACATGTGTGCGTGCAGTGTGCAGTGTGGCAGTGAGAGTGTGTGCAGTGTGTGCAGTGTGTGCAGTGTGTGCAGTGTGTGCAGTGTGCAAAAAAAAAAATTTTTTTTTTTTTTTTAAACGGGAGACACGGGAAAACCGCGTTATAACCGAATCGCGGTATAACGAGGCGCATTATAACGGGGTTTACCTGTATATAGTCACTTACTGCTTCAAGCAGCATAATATTTTTAACCCAGTCTCAGTAAAAATCTTCTTTGCTGAAATTTTGCAAATCACTTGCCATTCAGCTGAGACACTGGAAATCAAAATAGAAGTTTCTAAATTAGAGCCAGTTTGTCACAAACTCATCAAGAAATATTTCCCATTATTGACTCTGTAGCCTAAAGCCACTACCGAGTCCAGATTCATTAAATACACTGCTCTCCTTCCTTATGGTATATTGGGAAATATGCACAGCTACATCTTCATCATTATCTAGAGTCAGTAACAACAAGAAAATCAATCATTATTACAGGAAAACAAAATGAAGAAGATTCATTAAAATCGTTAGTGTTACAGTATGTTATCTTAGTAAATAATGCAATATACATCTGTGAATTGAAGTGTACTTTCTCTACGATTGTTATGTGTGAAATTTTACACTCAAAGGACTAAATGCAGAAATATATGGAAATATTAGTTGATTAAGTTTGCGGTTATCAAGGCTGCCCCTCCCCCCCAGGTATTTATTTTTATTAGTGTGGGATGGGAGAAATGTTGCTAATGTCTGACCAACCCACTTAATGACACGTGAAGTATTGTCACTTTCATAATATTGATTCCATGGTTTCAAAGTCTTGCCACATTTTCTAAATTTTCTAAATCATGTACTTAGTTCCAATCAAGATGTACTCAATACTGTACAATCAACATAATCCATACTGTAAATTGAGTTGAATATATTTATCTCTGCAAGATGCAACATGACCCTGTGTTTCCAGAATGGTGAAGAATCTTCCCATCTCACCATTTCTCTTTTCTTAAAGGGAAATTAGACCCAGTCTGATGTGGGATCATGTTTGCATAGTGGCCCAGACTAGTGCTACATTTGTGTAGCTGAAGAGAAAATGACTGCTCATTGTATTCAAATGGCGCATAGAACATTACTTTTGTAAGCAGTAGTATAGTGCTGGAATATGTATATAAGAAAAACAGTTTTACAAATTGTTCAAGGTGAAGAAAATGTATACATAAAGTAGAAGTGTGGAGAAGACAGAAAAAAGAGGCGCTAATGTGCGACGGGACCACTTTCAAGGAGGAGGCAAGGGAGGGTATCCAGCTACACTCTCCCCCTGGCAATGACTTCATTGTCCCCACATGAGAAAACATATTCACACACTTTTATATAACAAAAATACAGTTGCATGAACAATATATCTCAGCTTTTATACAACATTACTTAAATGGCATGATATACTTCTATCAAGAGAGACATAATAAATGCAAACCTGTCTTAGACGTCTGCTTTAGGGGTTGCCCTATTGAGTCATAAGCCAATCTAATTAGGGCCACATGGTTCTTTGGGTCCTCCTCAATTCGGGAACTGGTACGTTTAGCAACCCTGAAAGTTATTCATTTTCCTGGTCAGAGAGATTTCAAGTGGCTCGAGGCCCTGGCCCTCTCATAGAGTGAATGTCATTGTTATTGCCACCCTGTGGGGTGAATACAGGGCTCGTTCATTGTCTGTTATGCAGAACACCAGAATCCCAGGTAGATGTGAATCCACCTCAAATGGACTCTCTCCATCGGTCAGAGAGCAGATGAAGGAGAATTGGAGCACTACTGAAACAAAAACAACTACCAGAGAGTGGGTCCCAAAAAGAAAGCCGTTTTAATGGATCAGTGCATGGGTACAAAAACGAGCCCTAAGGCCCCCAGCAACGCGTTTCGAGCTACACGCTCTTTCTCAAGGTGCATACTGATCCCTACAAAAGACATACTTAATATACATTCATTTTCCCGCCATTCGCCGCCATCCATCCGTCGCCGAGACGCGTCACAAGTGGCGCGCCGTGCGCGGCATGGAATGGTGACGTCAGCGCGTCTATGAACGTATGATAACAACCAAAACTTTATTAACACTTGAACTTAAACATGACATAATTCTAACTAAGAAAACTTAATTAACAAACGAAGACCTAGCAATATACGAAGCCTTTGTATATATATTAAAAATACTATACACATACGATCAAAGAGCATGAGTACATATAAATAAAAACAAATACGAATAAAAATAAAAACAGCTTTTAAAGAAATGGTTAATTCGAAAAACATTTCGTAGATGGACAATTAGACCCCCATTCTCTACACTTGAGAAAAAAAAATTGTTATATCATGTATCCATACAATGAAATTAGAAACTAGAGATATATATATATCGATATATATATTATCTATATATGATATATATTATATATTTATATATACTAAGTATTATATACTAATATATCATATATATTCTCTATTTCTATTTCGAATATTTATATTAAAACACATCTACCCTGTGCATACACAAATTCTAATTATGTAATAGAGAATATGAGGTCACTATTGTCCAGATCACATCTATGTAACAAATGCACAAAAAGAAATTGAAAATGAATTTTAGAAAAGATCTTAAATAATATAATCTGATTATATCCCTTTCACCTCTATCACGTTTGTACCTATCATCATTTATTTATTTATATTAATTGTAAAGATGACAATCCATATAAGAGGAGTACTATCAGTGTAAAAGGTGACATTGAGAACCAAATTATCTGATCCTGAAAGAGAATTTTATCAATGAAAAGTACATAAACTAATACATATTGATATCAAAACCAAAGACATACAATTATCATTAAAGGTTTTATTTCATTTTAAGAATGGGCTCAGATCCCAGTCAGAGTTTAAACCATTCGGAATCCTTGTATTGAGAATAAAGAATCAGTAAAGTTCCCTTTTATCTAGTAATTCCAATCTATTACCCCCCCTAATTGGTTTAGGGACATGTTCGATTGCTCTGTACTTTAATTTGTTAACATCTCCAGATTTGCAATTGGTAAAATGTTGAGATACCGGATGTGTAAGATCCCCCAACTTAATAAGCCTAATACTGTATGTTCTCTCATTCTAGCCTTTAAGGCTCGAGTGGTACGTCCCACATAATGCTTACCACATCCACAGTCTAAAAGATAGACTATGAATGTGGTATTGCAGTTTATGAATGACATAATTGGGAATCGTTGTCCAGTACTGAAAGATACAAAACTAGGAGATGGTTCCAAATAAGCACAAGAGATACATTTTAGACACTTAAAACATCCTTTGGGAAGGTTACCCCCTTGTGTCTGACTCGAGGACGAAAAAAGACTACTAGAAACATAATTGGCTATGGTTTTTGCCTTTTTAAAAACAAAACATGTTCCTTCTGAGTACACTTTTTTTAACAATGGGTCTGCAGACAAAATATTCCAATGTTTTTTCACAATATCTTTTATACAATTAACTTGTACATTATGCTGTGTGACAAAGATTGGAGTATTGCCATCCCATGTTTTTTTAGTTTCCTTTGTTTATCTAAAAGGTCATCCCTATTCATGCCTGCCACTTCATCAAATGACCTTTTAAGATTAAATTTAGAATAGCCCCTTTCTTCAAATCTATTTAGAAGTTCCTCAGATTGTTTTAGGAAATCTTCATTATTTGAGCATATTCGTTTCAATCGTATAAGTTGTCCTTTAGGAATGGAATTCAAAAGAGATCTGGGATGGCAGCTGTCTGCCCTCAAATAAGTGTTAAGTGAATTATTTTTTCTATATACATCAGAACTAATCATCATATTCATATTAATAAATAATAATAAATCAAGGTATTGTATGTGATGAAGATCATAAGTGTAAGTGAATTTTACATTTAAATCATTGTGATTAAGGTGATTAATAAACAATAAAAGTGAATCTTCCCCTCCTTCCCAAATAAAAATTAAATCATCTATATACCGTCTATAAAAGGTGATAAACTGTCGATAGGGATTGTTATCTCCAAACACGTGGAGTCGGTCCAATGGCCAATGTGCAGTGGCAGTGACTAGCAACCTAGTAAATTACCTATCTAACTGACTACATAGGAGAGGAGACAACGAAGGAAGACGGAGGATGACTGAGCCTCATAAGTGAATATGATAATACATCTTTGTGTGGCACTGCATGTGCACGGTTCAATGTATACTGCAGTGAAGAGGTCACAATCCACAAGGACAGTCCTTGAGATGAATGCAGACCACACATATCAAAAAGGAGTATATCTGTGTGTAATGGATAATAATGTCCTGGCAGAGATGGGCAAATACCTTTATAGTGACTCATTAAAGGCTCTGTGTATAGTTATTGCACGGGCTGTAATCATGCAGTAACCAAATAATGCTTCTTGATTCAATCTGTATATAACAATGTTACAATCTGTGAATACCAATAGTGTGTATGGCTCTATGCCAATACCTCGTAGACTTTAACCAGGCGTGTCAGTACAATAACCTCTGTTGCAGTTGGTTACATAACCTGGGACAGAACTCCCATATCTCAGAACACAATGTAGTTAGTGATGATGGTATCACAACAATGCGCAATAAATAGCCAGGTGTAACCTCTATGGAGCGTATTTGCGATGTTCAAGACACTTATTCCCCATGGCTAGCAGCCCCAACTGTATCTCATAATATACAAGATAATAGCAAGTGACCACAGAGGTGTACTCGGCAAACACCCCCCAGTCTACACATGTAACTCCTAAGAAGCAAAATAGTAATGGCTGACGCCAACACTATACAACCCACTTTCTCGTGGCTTCTGTTCCTATGATTCGATCACTGCATAGACGTCAGCACTACCCAAGGCACGTTTCCCGTGAACTTCGTCACGCTCCCCCTGAAGAAGCGTGACGAAATTCACGGGAAACATGCGTAGGGTAGTTATTACGTCATGATGCTGACGTCTATGCAGTGATCGGATCATAGGAACAGGCATGAATTCCAGGACCCGGTATTTCCTCAAATTCTCCATCTTCATATCTGGGCTCCAACCCCAGCCTTCAGGTCAGAGCGTCAGCCCAAATATTCTTAGGCCCTGGTTTAAAATTCAGAGTGAAAATTTAATTTGACAGGGTGGAGTATTAACATAACCTTAGCACTATATAAAAAATGTGTCACAGTATTATATATACACTGAGGAATACTGTAGTGCCGACGAGTATTCTAAAACAAATCTTGGGCAATCACCAACAAGACCCAGGTATATGCTGGGTACATGCTGCAACATTTCAGTGACATTTCTGCAGACAGACTAATGGCCCATCGGATCGAGCATGTACCTGGGTCTTGTTGGTGATAGCCCCAGATTTTCCAAGGCAAGTTTAAGGCAAGATTTAGAATACTCGTCGGCGCACCTGTACGATACTAATAAAAGTATAGTCCAATGTCCTGCAGCCTAGAAGACTTGAATGTCTGTCCAAAAACCTTCTTGAATGAAATACGAAAATGCTAATTTCTACTTGGCGCTGCAACTTTTGTTGATTGGGCTGTTGTTCTCCAACAGGTATAGAGAGAAAACAATACAGATGTGCTTCAATAAAGTTATAATTACAACCTTTGTTTTTAACCACCTTATTGA
>WSYH01003536.1:35498-47928 GCA_036426205.1 Ascaphus truei | reverse complement strand
TTTTTGTGTAATATTAATAAGCCTGTGGAAGCTATCGTCACAGGCGTGATTATTCTTTCTACGAGAGAGAGTATTGTTCATGACCTATATAGAGTGATAAGTATATGCATGTGTATTGTGTTATGTTCTATTCTGCATATAGTAAATTGTTATACTTATACTCCGGTGTATGTGGTTACTATATGTGGGTCCTGTGTAGGGAAAATTCTACACTCCTAGAATCCTACACAGGTGGAGGCGCTGTAAGTAAGATCGTTCCAGAGGATTCACCCCAGGCTCTCACTGGCGGAGGCTCAGGCCTCCTGTGAGCCTAACAGGTAAAAGCACCCGCACCTGGTAACATACATATAGGTTCCCCCTCACATGCACCCTATCTGCGATTGGGGATTAAAGGAATACCCGTTACACTTAGAACGCACGTGCTCGGAACTAATATATTTAAACTAACTGTGAATTCCGCTGGTGCGTGTCTCTGCGTTTGTGTGTGGCTCTGCTTGTGTATATGTGGCTCTGCATGTGTATGTGTATGACTCTGTGTGTATGTGTGCGAGACTGCATGTATGCATGTGAGACTGTGTGTGTGTAATGCTCGGCCTGCCCACAAACCAGATGAGACCCCGGGACTGAGGTGGAAAGGACAAATACCACACACCTAACAGTAAACGGGGGCGCAGTCAGAGAGTGGAAGTAGCGTAGCTGGTCCGAGGAACAAAAATAGAAGTAGTTCGGTACTTGCCAAATCCGACGTGGAAGGGTTGAGTCCGTAAGCCAATGGTCCAGGAGTAGAGAAGGGTGCGTGGTAGAGTGTCCGTAAGCCTGGGTCAAGGAGAGGAGAGAGATGCGTCGTTGAGGGTCCGTTTGCCGAGTCCAAGGGGTATAGAAGACAGCGTGGTTGAGTGTCCAATAGCCAAATCCGAGGAGTCCAGAAAGCAGCGTGGTCAATGTCCAAAGCCAAGGTCGAAATCCAGGGAGGTCAGCAGAGAATCCAGGGACAGGAACAGGGATTGAAACAACGAGAGCCAAGCAGAAGCAGACAGCACCAAGGTACAGTAGCTATGCAGTACACTGAGAGAATGGGAAGACCAGACTAAATAGTGGGCTCGGACCTATTGGGGGAAAGGGAGGAGCGAAGGTGTGGTCCAGGGGTTAACCCTGATAGGAGAGAGAAGCCTGGGGGCGGACCTGATCGAGTTGGGGCTGGAGAGGGCGCCAGTGCGTATGCCTGTAAGGAGGAGGCGGGACCAGGCTCGGGACGTCAGGTAAGAGAGGCTTGGGTCCGCGAGCGCCTGTAAGCATGACGCGCGCAACCCAAGAATGATCCTGAGGTCCGTATCTTTTCCAGTGGACCAAAAACTGGAGCTTGCCCCTGGAGATGCGAGAGTCAATGATGGACTGAATTTCGAATTCCTGTTGTCCTGGTACAATGGTGGGAGGAGGTCGAAGTGAAGGATGAGCAATTGGTGTGCCTTGGATGAAAGGTTTTAAGAGCGAGACATGGAAGACGGGTGAAATCTTCATGGAGGGGGGCAAAAGAAGTTGATAGGCCACAGGGTTAATTTGTCTCAGGATGGAGAAGGGACCCAGGAACCTGGGAGACAATTTAGGGGTTGGGGCCTTCAGTTTGATATTTTTAGAAGAGAGCCAGACCTTCTCTCCGGGTACAAAATTATGAGCCTCCCGACGAAGCCGATCTGCCTATCCCTTCTGTCTTAGGACAGATTCCTGTAAAGCTGTTTGAATCCTCCTCCATGACTCCTGTATCGTAGTCACCCTAACATCTGCTGCAGGCACTCCAGACATGGATGAATGCATAGGTAGGCGGGTAGGATGAAATCCATAGTTTACAAAAAACAGTGATTCTTGAGTGGACTCATTCTTGAGAGAGTTAATAGCAAATTCAGCCCAAGGAAGTAATTCTGCCCAATTATCCTGAGAGTCGGAAGAAAAACAACGCAAATACTGTTCGAGGGACTGGTTCATGCGGTCAGTCTGCCCATTAGTTTGGGGGTGATAGCCTGAGGAAAAAAGGAGAGTAATGCCCAGCCTCTGGGAAAACGCGTGCCAGAACTTCGAAACAAATTGAGTACCACAGTCCGAGACAATGGACAGCGGAACGCCATGAATACGGAAAATCTCTTTTGCAAAGATATCAGCCAGAGTACTCGAATTGGGTAAACCTTTGAGGGGAACAAAATGAGCTTGCTTGGAGAATCTGTCGATGACCAATAGGATAGTAGTCATACCGTTAGAAGGGGGAAGATCCAGAAATATCAGCAATGTATGTCCTATACCCAATTGAAATGTGCTAGATAACCCTTGAATGGGTACCAACAGATGCGAGCAAGCTATCTTCCCGCTGCCCCCCTCTCCCTCCCCCTCCCACACAGCCTTCCTCCCCCCTCCCCCCCCTCCCCTTTCCCCCCCCCCCCCCCCCCCCCCCCCCTCTTAGCATAAGGAGGTTTTTGCCCCCCCCTGGTTGTTTCAAGCTTTACGCCTGCTAGAGGCCAGAAGAGCTACAAAAGGTGTGCCTAAAGAAGTTTAAAGGAAAATCATACTATACAAATGCTCTTATAATATAAGATAAGGGCTAAGTATACCTACCCACCGCTCCCTTGTCCCCCCTACACCATCACCCTCCCCACACCCACACCCCCCCTTCCCCGCCCTTTCCCACCCTCTCCACCTAAATGGAGGACAAACAACAAAAGGGTAAACCAAACCAATAAAAAGTTGTATAACCCGTAGCCGCCCCAGGGTAGCCAATCAGGATTTGTGTCTAACCCCAGAAGTAGATCTACAAAGGTGAGAGGAGGGTGACTCTCTGAGTGTGATCTTAAGAGCAGGTCGACCTGTCGCTAGAGGTGCCATAAGCCACAGTAGAAAAAAAAAATAAAAAAAACACAAAAGGGTTTTAGATATTGTAACAGGGGACTTATCCCTGTTCAGTAATGTGCCTTTAATCTAGCAGTGTGGTGGTTAGCTTCTGGTAGTTAATTACTAAACACCACCTGCCTGATTTAGATGGCTTACAAAAACCTGTCTGTTCAGACAGGAAGGGACTTCTTAGCTCACTTTTGAGCTGACCTTTGGAGGCATCACATGTCTTGAGCTCTGTCAGAAAACACAGCAGAGCTGATTTCAAGACACAGGGAAAACTACTAAACCTGAAGCTGACAAACCCTGAGTGAAGGGAGCTGAACGAGGAACTGAGAAGATTTTCCCTCCAAGAACCAAATAAGACTTCTAAACCTGGACGCTGATATTTTCTGTGCACGCACGGGTGTGGTTCCAGGAGAGCAGAGAAGCTTACTCTACAGCTGATAAACAGATAAGACTTTCATTATTAAGAGACTGCTTATATCTGCTTATTTTCATGCTATATGTTTTGGGGCTGAGAGAAATGCTTGACTAGGGAGATGTGAATTAATTGCATAGTGTTTTCACTAGAAATACTCCCAAGTGGATAGAAGCTTTGTTCCCCCCCCCCTTGTTTGGATGTTTTCCTGATAAAAAGGAAAAGGCACAATAAAGCCTTATTATAATTTCACCTTATAAACGTCTCCCAATTGTGTACCTCTGTGAACGTCCGTCTACAAATATAAATATGTAATGGAGGGGTTGGGACATGACCGCGGAGGGCTGAGTGTGCTCATGGCTGACGGTCGTCTCCACACGGGCAATAAGCCCAAAATCCAGATCACACAAGTGATCATGGTTCCCATTTTAGTTTTTTTCCCCCCAAAAAACACTCTTTTTCTCTCCTCTACCTATCTCCCTTTTCTCCCCCGTACCCTTCCCCTCCCCCACCGAGCGATGCAGAAACACAAAGCAAGGTTAGGAGATTACTGCGAAATAAGAGGAATACTGACCTCAGTGGGAAAGTGTCTGGATGAGCCACTAAGGTCGAGGAAACTGAACTATGGCTAATACATCAGCCATACAAATAATATCACTGAATGTAAAGGGCCTCAACTCTAACAAAAAAAGATGATTAGCTCTTCAGGAGTTTAAAAAGTCAAAGGGGGACATAGTGTTTCTTCAAGAAACACACTTCAACACAAACTCTCCCCCCAACACATTTAAGCAAACTTACTCCCAAGCTTACTTTGCGTCCTCTAAAACAAAGAAAAGAGGAGTAGCTATCTTGTTTAAAAATAATACGCCATTTGCAATGGACGAGGTTAGGCCAGATACAGAGGGCAGATATCTCTTGGTGAAGGGGTCTCTGGCGAGAGTTAAAGTTTCCCTTCTTAATGTCTATGCCCCTAACGAAGCTCAAGCCGAATTTTTGAAAGGGGTTTTAGAGTCCCTAGATGAACAAACACTGTCCACCTTGCTGATAGCAGGAGATATGAATGTGGTCTACAACACAGATATAGACAAAACCACAATAGCAGGTACGAACCAATCTAGTCGCATACGCGCAAACTCCACAAAATTTCGAGAGACAATCAGGGAGTTCTCGCTAACAGATATATGGAGGGCCCAACATCAGGGACAGAGGGATTATACATTCTATTCAGCCCCACATCAGACCTACTCGAGGATTGACTGTTTCTTGGGTACCAAAAATATTCTCCAGGCATCCTCCCAGTCAAACATAGGGTCTATATCTTGGTCTGACCACGCTCAGATTGAGTTAATGCTCTTTCTGCCATTCGGTAAAAACAACAGCTACACGTGGAAACTGAACGACTCTCTACTAAATTCGAAGGAGATAGAGAGGACTGTTAAGCAAAAGTTGAGGGAATACTTTCAAGTGAATAGCGGCACTGTGTCATCCCCGTCAATTTTGTGGGAGGCCCATAAAGCAGCGATTAGAGGAGAATTGATCTCCATAGCATCTCACAAGAAAAAAGAGAAACTTAAAAGATATACAGAACTATCTATCCAATTAGCCTCATTAGAAAGGCAACATAAAGATACCCGTGTAAGAAAACTCTTAAAAAAAACTGGAAAAAAACAGACTACATCTTAAGGAAACCCAAATTGACGAAGTGGAGAGAGCATTACGTTGGACAAACCAAAGATACTATGATAAAGGGAATAAAGCCGATAGTTTGTTGGCCTGCAAACTAAGAGGTCTGAGAGTTAAATCTCAAATCCCAGTAATTCGTACAAAAGCAGGGTCAACTACATATAATGAGAAAGAGATAGCTAGGGAATTCTCAAATTTTTACATCAAATTATACAATCTACATCCCTCCCGAGAGGGTAGCACAGGGTCCGAGGCAATAACAGAGTACTTACTGTAAATGACTGTAAACTACCGAGTCTAACTGAGGAAGAATCCCAGATGTTAAACAAAAGCATTTCTAAAGAAGAAATGATGGAGGCCATTGGCTCCCTAAAAACAAATAAGACCCCAGGCCCGGACTGTTTTTCCAACCTGTACTATAAAAAATTTGCGAAAGTACTCTCCCCATACAGTGGCGACACACTTTATTCTCGCTCGGCTAGTCCCGCGAATTTGGGTATACTCGGGTGTATTGAGGTTTGTGATCGTTTTCTGCCCGAGTGTATTGCGTTATTTTCCCGGCAGGGATTGAAGCATTTTATTCCGGCTGGCTGCAATACTGCAATGCCGTGTAAAAACACATGGGGGCGCTTGCGAGCTGTTCTCTTTGAAGCCGTCCCCTATAATGAATTGTAATGCAGTATATATACTGTATATATATATATATACTGTATAACAACAGCCCCTATAACCCCTAACATACAGTACTGTACACATACAGTACTGTATATGCACATACATAAATGATACTATGGGCCGGCGGGGGCGAGATGTGTTTGCAGCAGAGAGAGATCCGCTGCTCTCTCTCTCTGCGCAAACATCGGCACATTAAAACTTATTTTCAATACATTTTTATTTATAGTGTAGATGTGCAGGGGGTCTCGGGAGCTGAACCGACTTGGTTTCAGGTCCGGGGACCCCTTTATGAGGTGCCGGTATCCCTCTGCGTTTAAAGGTCCCGATCACATGATCGCGGCCTGTTAAACCAGCACCCCAAAAAGGGGCCTGTATCTCAGGGGGCAGGGGGTCCCCGGACCTGAAACCAAAACGTTTCTGCTCCGGAGACCCTCTGCACATGTACAGTATAAATAAAACACATATATAAATAAACACTCGTTCTTTACCTTAGCGGCTATGCGCTATGGTAAAGAAGCAGCATTTCTGTATTTTTAATAATATTGTACAGTGAGCAGGGGGTTCACTGAGCCAGAAATCTAAACTCAGGGGGCCCCCTGCTCCTGCTCAATATTATTAAAAGTACAGAAATGCTGCTTCATTACCATAGCGTATAGCCGCTAAAGTAATGAAGGGGTTAAGGCATGATAACCAATAAATACATTCAATACATATTTTTAATGTCTGTGTTAAACCTCCCTGCCTTCACTGTAATCTATGTAAAAAACCCTCCCTCTATTCTCTCTTTTAAACTTCCCTGCACTCTATGTAAAACCCCCTCCCCTATTCTCTCTTTTAAACTTCCCTGCCTTCAATGTAATCTATGTAAAAACCCCTCCCCCTATTCTCTCTTTTAAACCTCCCTGCCTTCTCTCTAATCTATGTAAAAAACCCTCTCCCTATCCCCCTGTTGTGTGCGTTAAGCTTCCCTGCAATCTATGTAAAAAAAACTCCCCCTATTGTGTGTGTGTTAAATCTCCCTGGCCTGTGTTTCTGAGTGCAGTGTACTGTATGTAAATGTGGGGAGGGGGATCCCGTGTAAATAACCACACCCAACCCACGCTACCCACAATAAAAAAAATCACACACAGCATCCCCGCAATACATAAATAAATATAAATAAATAAATAAATAAATACAAATAAATACATTTGAAATACATTTTTATTCCTAGTGTAGATGTGCAGGGGGTCTCGGGAGCTGAACCACGTTGGTTTCAGGTCAGGGGACCCCCTGCCCCCCGAGATACAGACCCCTTTATGAGGTGCCGGTTTTTAATGTTTGGCTCTAGTAACATGTGTGCACGGCCATGTGTCTTTTAATGACGTCACCTTAAAGGCAATTGAAGCAAAGCCATTCTGATTGGCTGTGCTTTCATTGCCTTTAAGTGACGTCATCATTTTTTTACACATGGTACTAGAGCCAATCAGAGCGTGGGAACTTTATCCCTACTCTGATTGGCTCTGGTATACCATGTGTCAGGGGCTTGGGGGAGAAAGGTTGTGACGTCATCATTTTTTTTTTGTCGGCCAAAACACATGGTTTTCACGGCCCAATCAGGACCGTGGGAACCATGACGAAAAATGTGACGTCATAGGCCTTTAAAAGCCTATGTCGTCTCATTTTGAAGCAAGACGGCGCGGAGGAAGGACCTCCGGGGAGGAAAGAAGACCAGGGCGTGGCCGCAGACGGGGAGAAGACCCCGCCCCGTGGAAGGAGATAGAAGAAAGAAGAATACAGATGAAGATGGATTACAAATAGAAGACCCGTGGATTGATTTGGATTTTTAGTTTAATGTTTATTTTTTTATGGTTTATTATTTTATGGGTTCCGGATCGTGGATTGGTTCGTGAGTAAGCTTGCGCAACGGGAATCGGTGTGGGCAAGTAATGGTAAGTGAACTAAAGAAATGTATTTTATTTAACTTGTTAATTTTTTCAAAAGGTTTTTTAACATGTGTATTTTTTTTTTTTGTGGTATATCATTTCTTGCCACTGTATGTATGTATGTATATATGTCTACAGAGATATACAGTATACAGTACATTCAGGGTAAGAAATGATGATGTTTTAAAAGCTGGATTAGATGTGTTTTAAATTATTTTGTGTATGCTGCTATGCTTTATTGTGAGTTTAAAGTATTTTAAAATTAGATAGATGTATTCCTTGGTATTGTATTGTGTGTTTGAGGAAGGTCAGGGATAGGCTTGGTTGTAAAGGTTGTATTTTTGTCGGTACTTATATTTTTTCAAAGGCTTAATTGTTCTGCTCTAGGCGTGGATTAGTTAATGGTTTCATTGTTCGGGATGTAGTGTGAATTGTTTAGGGATGTAAATAATGATTGCTAATTGATTTTTGTTTACTTGGTTGATTAATTTGCAGAATGTATATGGTGCATCGATATTTAGGCATCATTTATATTGGAATGTAAGTTGTTTAAATGGCTTTTCAGATGTTTAGTGATGATTTAGATTGAGAGATCAGTTATGAATATTAAAGGAAATTGATTTTAATTTAGTGTGTATGTATGGAGAAGTGTTTGGTTGTAGGACAGTATGGTTTTGATAACCCTTCTGCATTTATTTGTATATTGGCTCATCGTGTGTATATACTGTGAGCTCCTTTGCTGGAGGGAAACGCGCGTTGGACGCGCAATGTTGTCAGTCTCCTACTTGGAGCTGTTTTAATGTAGTGTCTGCAGTCTCCTGGTTCTAACTGTGTAGACCCCTGTAGTTAGTTATTCATTTATTTATTTAATTTTATAGTTAGTGTGCCTGCATTTCTTGCACTATATGTGAGGCGTTTTCACAGTTTACCACTGTGAATTCACCCTAGCACTGCTGTGTCTGGCAGTTTCATGATGCAGTGCATGTACCATCATTATCACTGTATGTGCCAGCTTTATCACTCAAGCACTCCCATTCCAACATATTAATAATCTTTATTGTAGTGCACAGTGCTGGTAAATTTAGCAGGAAAGCTGGATAATTAATCCGTTAGCCACCTACTTGTGAACATCTATATACTCTTACTACCTGGTCTCACCGTTGCTCCAGAGGGGTTAATACCCTGACTCATAGCATCCTCTGTCCTCTATATCCCACCAATATTAAGTGGTTAACTGGGATAGTATGACTCTATAACCGACGACACGGATGCTTGATAGCATTGATTTAATACATTTTTAATTCACATTACACACTACCTTGGTAATATATGTTTTATGTAAATCTATTAAAAGTTAAATTTTACACCTGCTGGTGTGCATTTAAGTGAATTCTTTTAGGGGGCACATCCATTTTGTGTTTCCCCTTCCCATTTTTTCTGACATATTTCATATTGACTGAGACAGTTGTGGTGTATTGTGAGAGGTTTGTCCTGTGTTGTTTTATTTACATCTTTGTCTTGTTTTCACTTTGTAAGTGTTCAGTGCGATTGTCTTTAAATTTCTTTTCTGTTCTTTGTGAGTGCTAGAGGTATGGCTGCAAGGCGTGGGAAGAGTGATGCTGGTGTGAGTGGTACTGGTAGTCGTGTGAGTACGCGTCTGAGTGAACGTAGGATTCAGGGGAGTGCTGTTGCTGCGAGTGCGAATGGTGTTGCTGGGAGTACGAGTGGTGTTGCTGTGAGTGCGAGTGCTGCTGGTGGCTCTGTTGCTGGTGCTGCTGGGGTGTCTGGTGGTGGGTGGTTGGTGGTGGCCCGCTTTTGGAGTCTCTTCCATTGGAAAAAGGAGAGTCCAGTCAGCAGCAGCCAAGCTCTGGGCCTGCATGTATTCGGAAGAAACGTGTGGAGCGGCCACGTAATCCTCAGTTCAATGAAGAGGAAAACACAGTTTTTGTCACAGGGATTCTGGAGCACTATGACTGTCTGTATGGGCATTTACTAGATAAGTCTATCTTTGTATTGATTCTTCAAAGACATGTTATCCTAGGTCATGTGAGATGTCTTAATATCAAAATATTATTCTATAATATCTATCAATTAAACTTAATTGTTACACACATATTCCTTCATGCTTTAGAACGACCATAATAATCAGTCTAAAAATGTGGGCAAACTTCATACAATATTCATGCAAGCTTCCTTACATTTGTATGTTTACACGTAAATGCTCATGTGGTACACATATTACACCTAAACCAGCATGTTTGGAATCTCTTGGAACAGGTAGCAGTTTAGGAAACTGATCGTTTTTATAAAAATAATTAACGTCATATATTTTGTATGTATTTCAAGGGCGGACAAGTTCAGCATCAAAAAAAGAAATGTGGGATCAAATAACCTTGGCTGTGTCTGCGTGTGGGAATCATGTCAGGGACCGGGCGAATTGTTGGAAGAGATTCGATGATATCAGGGCAAACTTAAAGAAAAAAATACAAGCACAACGGATGCATGCTCCTGGCACTGGAGGTGGGCTGCCAGCACAATCTCTAATCTTAACACCATTGGAGGAGCAGATGCGGGAAAAATTTCTTCCTGTCGCCGTGGAGGGTTTGCCCGGGGACAGAGATATCGGATTTTATTCTGCTCCATTTCCACCAGGTGACAAATGTTACTGTACTAGGCGTGTCATAGGTTACAGTTCTTATCTATATTTCCGCTGCAACTTATACTTTCTTCCCAATATAAGCATACCTACATATATATCTGTATATATGTCTCTCTCTCTATATCTATATATCTATATATTATCTATCTATCTATCTATCTATCTATCTATCTATCTATCTATCTATCTATCTATATTTATATCTAGTTGTCCTACAAAAAGTAAAAATTAATATATATGGTGGCAAAAGGTGGCACTGAGTGCTCATTTGCATGTCATTTTCCAGAATCCCTTGCTGCAGTGGAAGCGCTGTATACTGGGCGATAATGGGGAAAGACAGGGTTGCAGACCTTTCTAAGACATGCAAATGAGCATACAGTAATATTTACAGTTGCTATATATATATATATATATATATAAATATATATATATATATATATATATATATATATATAGATTCGTGATAATCTATGTTACACCTATAAACAGGCCATTACTGCCTCATCAAGTCTTGCATGGAAGATAGTGCATTCAAAGGCGACATTCATAATTTGCACAAACACATTTCGTTATGTTTAAATAAAGCTCATTTTTTGCTTCATGTAGTATACTGAGAGCACAAATAGGAACATGTACCATATGGTATTTAATTGTGTTCATATGTAGCTCACTTCAGATTTGTCTTTCGCTCATGTACCCGTGTGTGAAACCAGCTGCAATTAATATGTAATCACAGCATAGAGGAGAACACAGGGGGTGGGGTTGGGCACCGAGCCAGATCACAGGGTCATGTTACGGTCAAGTCTTGTGGGACGCCTTACAGGTGGTAGAAACAAATAAAAGGTCAGTGTGCTGTCATGTCTTGGGGGAGGGACTACAGTTGTTAGAAGCTGACAAGGTGAACAGAAGTTCATCACATTCATTTGAAATGGTAATTTTATGAAGACTGTCACCCACCAGGCCACTATATATGAAAACGTACGTTTGTCATTCGTTCACTCATATCTTCTTTTAACCTTATAGATACGCCACATTATCACACCAGTAGCATCTGTGAGCAACACACTGCATGTGTTGATGAGTGTCAGCCACATTGAGCGCTACACCTGCTTCTCTTAAATGTTCACACAGATCACTAAAAATATTCCTTCACATTTCCACAATTAGGTACTGAATTATAAGCAGAGTCAACTTTGCTGTCATGGTAGTGATGTACATTATGATTGTTAGATTACTACACAACATATGCAGTGTATGTCCAACAGAACACTTTATTTTACAACGCATTCCTGCATGAACATTGTATGTTGTATGGTTTTTACAATAAATGTGCCAATTAGGTTCACATGTACGTTGATGTTAAGATGGATAATGTACAGCTTGCCAGAAACATATTGTCATTTCCTTATGTGATGCTGATATTTAAAAAACATACTGGACACCTAACAAGCTCCTATTAAACCCCCAAAATACCCACAACATATATATAAGCATATGAGTATCAGAGGAGTGCTACTGAGCATGGCAATATGCATTAAAACCAGAGACATAACATAAAACACAGACAAAGCTCAGTTTACTCATATGCTTATATATATGTTGTGGGTATTTTGGGGGTTTAATAGGAGCTTGTTAGGTGTCCAGTATGTTTTACAATTCTTGTCCAGCTAGTCATGGCTGATTGGAGGTTGGCAACCTCCTACTTAATTTAAGCTCACCCCCTCCCACATTTAAATGGTTATGGGCTCACTCCATAGCATCTTCCACTCAGGGGAACTTGCCTGCTTGCAGTTTGGCTGTGACATCTCTAATACAGAGTGCTTTTCCTGGTAATGTACAGGTTAATAAAAGCTTCAGTCAGACAGAACTTTGCAGCTAATATTGACAGATTTACTATAAATCATTCTTCCTGTTATTAAACAGGTTATTAAGAATTTATATTAGCGTTAGGGACCCCTGATATGTTGTCTGCCTTGGCGTTGGCTCAGGGGCTTACAACAATTTTGGCCAAAAATGTCAAACTAAAAGACCATTTACTTATTAGATATTTATCCATATATATTTAGGCACTGTACCGTGTATGAGTCTCACTAGATGTGCTAAAAACTGAGCTTTGTCTGTGTTTTATGTTATGTTTCTGGTTTTAAAGTTTATAACATTGTCAGGAAGATTTATTCGTATTTCTTCCTCTTG